>VYZQ01005825.1:3621-19248 GCA_013400655.1 Mystacornis crossleyi | reverse complement strand
TTTTTTTTTTTTTTTTTCTTTTTCAAAGACTCCCGTCCCCCTTAATTTCTCATTATATCTTCTACTGGTTAAGGAGTACAGGCTGATACCTGCTTAATGTCAGCAGGTGTCTTTCAGCTGCACATCTTGCATACTGACCTTCGTAACAGATACTCTTGAGCAAGAAATGTTTTCTATTTGATGAATCAGATGTAAATCAGTCTGTGTTATTCTTTTGTGTTCTTATTTCAGAAGGTGTGATATCTGTAAGTGGTCTTGTCTACTACTTCCTTTCTCTCTTTTTTCATACCCTTTCCCTTGGGTGCAGTGAAACTTCTGAATCCTCTGCGTTTATATTTCTTTAATTCTTCAGCACATTCCTGGCAGCATAAGCCATCTGTTTGCTTACATTCTGTAGCTAAAGTCAATGAACTTCTTGTGCAGGGAATGAATTATGAGGTTAAGACATTTCTGGTGAGAACATGTCTAGGCACTTTTGATCTTGACTCTGGAGATCCGGCTTAACATGGGGTACAAATGAACAAACTCTTTAAGAGGCTCTTGTTTTAAATCTTCTGTTTCCATTCTACTCCTGCTATTTCCATTCTACTACTGATGGCTTTCCTCATGTAGTCTCTCTGTTACCTTTGCCAACTGGAGAGTGACCAACACTTAATTTTGTTGTCTGTCTGTGTGACTTTAAGTGGCATAAGTGCTCTGATGTGATACCTGCAGTGTTAAGGACCAGCTGATTGATGTTTCAGGAGTCCAGTCTATTCTGCCCTTTTGAGAGGAGTGAACCGTGTGCTATGCTGACATGCTGCAAGCAGATGTTGGTAGCTAAGGTACTGTGGGGATATTCTTTGACTTTTGCTTTTACTTTATGTCTGGTAGGCTTTTTATTACTGTGAAACCACCCAAAAGAACAGAACCGGTGTTGAAAAAAGCCGACAGTTTCTGAGGTCAGGATTTTAAGTGTATTATTTAAGATAACTAAATAGATAAATGCTATATAAACAGCCTCCAGAAATCATCTGAAGGTCAGAACAAAATGTTACAGGGTCCTTGTCCTTCTTTCTTCCCTCCAAAACAACAGCTTCCAACTAGAACTCGTATTCTGAATTATAAATTGAATTATGTCTATGAAACCTAGTTATGAAGTGTAACGTGCAGGTAAACAGGATAAGTAATGTGACTTCACTTGTTTTAGAAACATGCTGAAATGCTAGTCAAGCAGAAGCAGAAATACCCTGAAGTGTATTTACTTTGGCCATTTGTTAAAATCCCTGTCTACCTTTAGATATTCCTTGCTTCTGACATATTTATTATGAAAAGACAGAAGAGTTTCAGCTTGTATACTTGATGGACAAAGAGGTATCCCAAGGAAGAGTTTTTTATATTCTTACACTCCCCATATGCTAGTAAAAAGTTATTTTAGTTCTTAAATGGAAACATCTTACTTGTACACATTACTACACACTGCGAAGATAACCGTGGCGGAGTCTTTCTAAGAGATGCGGTGAAGCAGCTCAGGAACAGTTCGTAGATTCCCATCAAACCTTTAGGATGAGTTTCCTTGGAGTTGTGTCCATGGCCTTCCTACTTTTTCAAGGTGGATTTAGGTACAATTATTTTTGTTGGTAAACCTGAGGGTCTCTTGCTAGTGAGCATAATTCATGCTACAGTCAGGGAGGAAGCGTTTGGACGTTTTAGATATAAATTTTGTAGATAGATCAAATAAATACAGTGTGAAGGAGCAGCATTGCAGATGGGGGAAGCTTCGTTATATTTCACTTTATTGTGAACTTAATGTCTGGTTCCCATTTTTTCCCCTATAAGTTCCATCCATATTTTAGCATGGAAGGGTCAACTGTTGGCTTTTCCCCCCCATGCTTACACAATAAACACTAGACAGTGGAACTGATCCTTACAGAACACTACAAAAACTTTATTGCATGTACACCACCTGCTTCTGAACAAAATATTTCTAGCAATCCATATGTATATTCTTTTCTGTTGCCAATTAATTGCTTTCTAAACAGTGAACTGAAAGAATAGCTTCAATTAAAATAAGTGTGTGCAGAAGAGAGAAATTTGGTGTAGTATTAAAGTGGAAAAGATTCAAAGATAAATGTAGAGTTTATAAGTGAAGTGGAGCTCCACAGTTCTTGACTTTTTCCTGTGATACCTTCTAAGGGGAGGATTCTCAAGCAGTCAAATAACAGGAAAAGGCTGAAAAAAGACAATAACTGGTTTTAACTGGTCTCATAGCACCATTTAACTCTTGTATCCTGCTATTCTTCTTCGATGAGAAAATACCAGGATAGAGTCAGGTGTGTCAGCATCTTCCAACATCATGCCCTCTTGACAAAGGGGAATTTCAGGATGTTAAACATTGCATATGATGGAACCATTGCAACTAAATCTGCTGTTAATGGCTTAGAACATGAGAGGAAATGGGAGAGGCACCAAATATGTCTTTGATTTATCTTTGAGCTAACTGATTTCAGGTGGCCAGTCTAGTAGGTTCGTTTGTCCATGTAAATTAGAGTGCCCTTTTGGCCCCAAAGCTAGCAAATTTTAAAATGAAGAGGTAGACAGATAGAAAAAGCGTATCTTACCAAGACATGATAGAAAGTATTAGCTATCCCTGTTCAAAATTCAACTTCTGTTGTTCATAAAGAGTTACATCTCATGGAAACCAATAGCTTTTGGCCAGTTTCCAGACACGTGGGGAAAACTTCAGGTTATAATTATGTTTTACAGCTCCTTTTAGTTAAAAAAATTAAAAACAACTTCATGTTGACCATAATTTACTTTGTGGTCATGTCTAAGTGTTTTCATGAAAACAACTATTGTACCAAAGTGAAAGTTTAGTTCTTAAGAAAGTGAGCCTAACCTTTAGGAGTTCTTTTATGTGAATCTATTTCACAGAGATATATGATTATCTGTTCAAATTCTTGGTTTCAAGGTTTGACCACAGTAAAGGTTTGTTTCTGTGTGTAAACTGAAAGGAATGATAGTCTACTTAGGAGTATGTTTACCTGTTATTTTTTGCATTGGATGAAAGCTGAAAGTTGATGACATGTATTTCGTATGCAGCTGTCTGTGCATTTTCAATATAGGAGGAAATACAATCAGTTCAGCATGACTGGATTACTATAAATAGTTCTAGAAAATACCTTCGTTTCCTCTCCACATTTATTTTTGTCATATGCCTTACTGACTGTAACACATGATGTAACCAAAAGTGGAGTGTTATATTTTTATTTTAAAAATGCAGTGTTAAAACACAGAGTAGTGTCTGTATTTGAGAAACGTAACTACAAAATAGAGCCCACCTTATGAAAACATTTTGGGCATGTTTTGCTCTTTTGTTTTAGGGGGATAAGGAATTTAATAATTGCAGATAATAGTGATGAAAGCAAGAATGCAATATATTTTTGTGCTGAACCCTTAAAAGTTATTTTGGGAACTAAGCAGTACATTTCTGCATTAGCAGAAAAAATGAAAGATTTCAGTCCTCATTTTTGTCCTTCTAGTGGAAGCTAATCAGATAAAAATTATTTTACAGTAGTTCTAATTTGATATTCTTTTTTAGGTGAAAAGTGGAAATTTTAAAGAGGATGGTTATGCTTTCTGTGTGTATCATCATCTGCTAAACTAAGTGTGATTTGCTCTCTTCTAACTAGGTATGAAAATCATACATTTATTAGTCAGATAAGCACAGGCTGCAACAACACACCACGCATAAGGTGTCTGAAAGAAAAAGCACCTTCCAGAAGTACTCATCCCATTCCGAGCAAACCCCATAGAGCCTGCTCCTATGGCTTTACTGCCTTAGCCCTGCTCCCTTACCCTCTGTCAGTCCCATCCCTTCTCCCACAAATGTCTCTTTTCATGGTTAGGCAAGGAATGGCATTTCCAGGAGTAGCTGGCCTGCTGCTCCAGAGCCAGGTAGCCAACACACAGGACGGTGCCACCCTCAGATAAACCTAATGCAGCACTTGGTTCTGGCCCTGCTGGGTGGCAGCTGACTCCAGAGGCTGCTCACAGCCCTGTAACCCTTGGTTGAGCTGATCTGGTTTAGCAGCTCTGTTTTAGGGACTTGGTTGAAGCTTAATTGATGCAGGCCAGTGATCACAAAAGTTATTAATGAATAACAAAAGGAAACACACAGGCCATCCAACTGCAAAAGCCTTTTTTTAAAAAAAGAGTTTTATACTGCTTGGTTTATGAAGGGTACTCAAGTCTATAATTGCCTCTATGTTACTAAGAAAGTAACTTTCAGGAAAGCTGCAAAAAGGTTACTTTTGTGGAAAACATTAGCACCGGTTTTGTGGAAAACATTAGCACTGATTGTTCCCAGGGCCTTGATTCTCAGTGCTCTACATGGCAAGTAAGTTTTCCATCATTTGTGCCTGTGCCAGGGGAAGATGACAAGCCATGTAGCCATATAAAAGCTGGATGTTAAGGGGTGTGCCTTCCTGTTATGAAACTTGCTGCAATCCTGAAATTCAAAGTAGATGAGAATGTGTGCAAGACGTTGAGAACAATGGAACAAGAGGGTAGGCACTGAAATAAATATGCTGGAATGTAGATTGATCAGGGTGACTCTGCTGAAATAAAGCTGGGAACTTTGCTGTCCCTAAAATCATCTTATTAGGTGAGTTCAAAGCCTGTCACTAGTGAATTTACTCATTTGAGTAGAAAAAACTGCAGTAAACCTGTCTGAGAGCAACTATATGCCAGAAGCTGACCTAAGAGTGTGATAAACCAATGATATTTCATGGATGTAGCTTTCCTTTTAAAAAAAAAAAAAAAAAAAAAAAGTTGCTTGCTTTTGTAGATATTTATGCTACCTAGATACCAGAATGGTTTGATAGCTCAAATGGAGTCCTTTAAACAGGAGGAAAAGCAAGTATACAACGGAAACATAAAAAAGACAAACCAAAAACAACCCCAAAACTATGTTTTTCCAAAAACCCCAAAACTATGAGCAGGGTGCCACTGCATTAAAATCCCATAAACTATGATCAGGGTGCCACTGCATTGTTCCCGAGAACAACAGTTCCCACCTGGAATTGTAGTGAAGGTGATTGAGATTAGATGGATGAAGTGTGATACATAGTAGAAGAAAGAAGTCTGCAGAGCAATAGCTTGACAGCTTCAGAGCCATCTAACTTTAAAGCCAAGTGTCATCTAAAGAAAGTAGATCCCTTATTCCATGCGCATTGTCGGAGAAAATACTGACATAATGCCTTTAAATATACAGATGCATTTTTCCACAGTTAATTTAGTACTGTGTCCCACGGTGACTTCAGGTTGGAGGAAGTTGGAAAACCTATTCCAACACTAGCATGAAAAATGTCTGATTATCAGCAGATTCAGGTGAAGTTAGAACACTTTGTAAGTCTGCAAAAAAACGCTGTTAGTCTCCAAAGAAAGTAGTCATCATCTGTATTTCTACTCCATGTGCAGACTCATCTTTTTTCTCCTTCCTCCCTGTTGAACAAGGTAGCTTTCACTAAGAATTGAAAAGTCTTAGTATGATTAAGTGGTTTTTAGAATGTGAAACAATTTTGTATACTTGACACATTGAGAGAAGGTGGTTAATATTTCCTATAGACAGTATAGGAAATAATTAAATTTATTTTTACGAAAATGTAAGTATTTAAGAATTCCCTAGTGGTGAACAAAGTAGTTGTCAACCCTCAGTGTTTACAGTGGCAAGTTTTAGCTTGTACGAACTGACTCGGGAGAAGACATTCCTTTGTTTCTGTTCACAACGGTGACTTGTGAGAATGAAACAGTGCTGTGGGTAGAACTGGTTTGATATCAAAATAGTTCATCCATGTACTTTGTCTCTATTCCTTTCACTGTGTAAACAGTGCTAAATTTGGGGAACCTAGAAAATAATAGAATAGTTGAGTAAGGGCAGAGCAGATGCCAAACAATTGCCCATTTCCTGATATCTTTGTTCAGAATTTGGAGGCAAAGCAATTCAAGGAAATGCTCAGTATAAAGGTGAGGGAGCTGCAATAATTCATGAGATGGATCGTGTTGAGTAGGTCTAGAAGGTTGAGTGTGGGTCTGGCATTGAGAGCTTCTATTGGCTCTGCTGACCGAAGCTTAATTTTAGTGTCAGCCAAGAAAGGTTGATTGATTTGTCTAGCTTTCCTTTTAAAAAAATGATTAGTTGATACTAACTAACATTAGTTGATACTAACATTTGGGCAATGGTGATAGTATGGTGTTTGGCGTCTTCCAAGAATGCGAGAAAGTCCCTCAGGCATGCTGGGTCTCTACACTCTCACGTGCTACTGATCCAGATTGCAGATGATAGGTCTCTAATAATTACAGACACTCTTTCATACCTTGTTCCATTTCGTCCTGTCTGAGTACAAAACGAACCCTCATTCTGTTTTCTGTTGCACAGCGGGTAAGCAGAGAAACATCTATATATATCAATTAAAATAATTGCAGTTTCTAAGTGTTCAGTGAGTTGCAGAGCAGGAGAGCTACACTTGCCTACTTGGCCACATGCTAGCCACGCTGGTGTCTCAGAACCCACTCTGAATAGTCATGCTGGTTTTGCCTGCTGCTGCAGCTCGGGTGAGGCTTTCCTACTAACTGGAAGACAATTGCAGTTATGTTGGTTTCCTACAGGGTGAAGTTCGAGGTGGAGCTGTTGCGGGTGGAGCAGTTTCCCCTCTGTGTACACAGTCCACCAGAGGGAGATGAACACCAAAGTTTGCGGGAAGGGGAGCGGTGTGTGCCAGCAGAGGTGTGCCTGGGCCAGCCTTTCGCACCTGGAAGTACAATACCGTGTTGACACCTCTGTGTGTCAGAATCCAGACCGGCGTGGTGGGGGGTTTCTTGTACTCCTGAACGGAGAGCAAGGCCATCGCTGTATTTTTAACTTTTTGGTTCTGTACCACTGCCTCAGTAAAACCTTGTAGGAAAGAGAATGGTAGTGATATTCCTATGGGTTTTCTTAAACCTTTCCACCTGGCTGGCCTTTGGATTTTGCGATTTTAGGTATATCCTCAGCGTGTCTGGTCTGTATGTATGAGTCCAGACAGATTCCCGTTTCCTTTTGCCTGAATTTGGTAGGTTGTCTGGACACGGGAGTTTTGTACTTTTTAATACACCACAGTGTTGATGTGTGCCTGAGCTGCTGGCCCGGGTGGGAGGAAAGGTTTGGTTGCCGTGACGTGAGTGACGCGGTGATGGAGCCCCACTGTCCGGGCTGGAGCTGCCGCGGCTCCTGCCAGCAGAGAGGGCTTGGCAGAGGAGTTTGTTTGTCAGCATGGGGCTCCATCGGCACATCCTCAGTCTCAAGGGCAAATGTCTCATTCCTGTCTGCAAACCGATTGGTTTAAAAGACTCCTGAGATGAGGTGGTTCTTTAGGTTCAAGAGCCAAATAGACGTGAAAAAAATTTTATTTTTGACTAGTGTCTGCTACAGATATTATAGTGTAACTTTCTTTACAGTGTCAGTGCAGTAAAATGTAACACAGAGAGGCTGTATTTGAATTAAGCCTTACAGTCTGTTGAGCATGTTCAAGAAAAGGAAGTCCTATTAAATGCCTTTTTTGGGCATCAATCTTGTTCCAAACCTGTTAGCTTAGTGAGTTTTCTTAAATCTCTTGTCAACTGGTATAATTTTCTCAAAAATTATGATTTTTAGTCAATCCTTTTAATTGAAATCGGGAGTTTTCCTTAAAGTTAAGGATCTAATTCAAACTATTTTAAGAGTTTGTCATTCTTAAATGGCACGTCATGACAAACTTTCTTTCTTCAGTTTTGTGTTCCATCTTTAGAATCTGAAAGCAGAGTTGTGCTTTTTCAGTGTTTTTTTAAAATTATTTTATTGCATTGTATCATTAATCAAGTGATTAGAACACGTAATCTGATTTTTAGTGTTTACCATTTTTCCCTATGCATTAGTAAACAGAAGAAATGGGGAACACTTACTTAGATGTAGACTCCTACTCATTATAGATCTTTATTTTTAATGGCAGATCCTGCCCGTTATCCAGGCACACCACAGTGTCTTGAACAGTAGAGCATCTGTGTGTCTTTTCCTGTTCTAATTTGTTTACCTGTAATCTTTTGGTTTTATATTAACAATGTCAACAGTTTTGGCCCAAACTTCAGGTCTATAGATTGTCCAGAACAGAATAGAAACTAACATCTGCTGATGTAGAGACTTGTAGAGAATAAAATTAATTGTTGACTTTTCCTTGAGGATCTATTGAGCACTTCCTTAAAAAAACAAAACAAAACAAAGTTTTTATAGCTGAATATACTGGATATGGAAACTTCCTTGTCTGAGAGAACTGGAAAAGACTGGGCTTCTCCTGCTGTATGATTCTGATACCAGGGTACAGCTATGCTTGGTTTAGACAGATGTGACCATGGTGTTCAAAATAGGAATAATTTGCCATAGATGATATCATGTTCTTTAAAATTTATTTTTAACACTGTTAACATTAAGACTGAGTAATTTCCATTTTGTCTTGGTCTAAAGGTGTTTCATAATAATAACTAACAGGAAAAAAAATCGTATTTAACATGATTTTGTTTAACGTAGCACAGCAAAATTAGCCAGGTTGGCAGGGCTTGATGAACTCTTATGAGAAGTTTTCCATTAACTGGAAAGTCTGGTAGGTATCAGCTTTAAAGGTAAAATATTAAAGCTGTGTACAACATGTTGTAAATAGTTTTCAGGTGTATTTACACTTGATTTTTGCCATGGTATTTCTGGTCAGCTGCTGACTGTAGGAGAACCACTAAAATTGCAGATGTGGAATATTTTGAAAGACTTCTTTGGGGTTTGAATTTTTTTTCTTAGTTTGCCCAAGAGATATGTTCTTTGACAAATAGCACAGATCTGCTCCAGTTTATCTGTAATTGTTAAACCTGCATTTGCTAAATATCTTGATCCTTTACTATTTATTAAGGACCACATTTACTAGTTTGGAAGGTGTGGGGGAATCCAGGCTCTCACCACCAGTTGTTTCCCTCTTAGACTTATATCCCATTTAGTGAGTTTTATGTTTGGGGTTTTTTTTTAATTAAAAATGTATATGGTAAACCACATTAGTTTTTCAGTATATCCTCTGATAAGTACGTTTAGCTAGCAATGATCCTCATCCTTGAGCTTTCTCTTTCACTTTTGTGTTCAGCTGCTCCTGAATAACATACTAAAAATAAACTAACTTTACTGAGGTCATTTGTTGATATTTGTATTCAGTGACTCATTGTAGTGTGTTGCTATATGATTAAGATCTGTTTTGGCTTTTAATCATACATCCATGTGGTATACTCTTGAAAACAAGTAATTGAATGTTGAAAATTCTGATTTCTGTCATAGCAATTTAATGAAGTCCAAATCTCTGTGAAATACTAAACTCTGTCTGTTGTCTCAACAGATCAGGACTCAGCTACAGAGCATTTTTAATGCAGTAGAAGCTCAGCGCTTGTATCAGCAGTAACACAGATAACTTGAGTGACCCAATACAGACTCTGTAATAGACTAAACAGGAATTTTCATTGTTGTGTGACAATAAGGGACGCTTTTGGTACTTTATGAGGACATCTAGAATCTAGATTGCAGCTAATTAATTTCAAATGCAGCAAATGAGAGACCTGTCATAAGATGTGTGTGATTTTTCAGTAATATTTTTGTGTATGCAATGTCAAACTTTCTGTTAAAGCCTTGTAGGGCTGATAGAGGTTATATAAAGAAAATCAATATATTATTTTCCAAATAGCATATACAACAATTTACATAAATTCATATATAGCATTTGATATTTTGTATGACATTTGCTGTCTTGCATGCTATTTTGGGATAAGCTAACAGATAGGGGTTTTTTTAGTCCGTAGTTCCATGGGCGTCTAAATGTGTATCCCCTGAAAAGTGGCAGCCACATGCATTTCATGTGCCAACATCGCTGGGGTGGCTGCACACAAGTTGGATCAGGGAACTGATGAACTAATCAGGTACACACGGAGTGTCTGGCCTGAGGCTGATGATGCAGCCTGGCTGCGATGGGATGCGGGTGGAGAGAGAGGGGATTTCAGCTGCAGCTTGCACTTTAGTTAAATTGATTGTGAAACCAACCCTCAAGGCAAACCTATAGACCATGTGTGTCCATACTACATTTTTGTAAACAAACATGCAAGGAGGAAAATCCAGTGCTTCTTATAAAATAATTATTACAGTTGTGTGAATTTTCATAGTACAAGTTGCACTTTTTCACAAGTGTGAATCAGAAAATGTGTGTAGGCAACAATGCGAGGGAGAGTTGCTTTCAGCAGTTGTCCTTTTTCTGTAAACTGATCGCTTTTAAAAAACATTTTAAAAGGTAATTAGCGATATATCGTAGGATTAAGTGGACAATATACTTAAAATAAATGAAAAATCAGTTTAAGTTGCTGTATCATGACTGTATTGATGTCACTAACACAGTTATTCAGTAGTTAGCTCTCTTACGTGGCTTGGTGCTCTCACTGAATTTCTTTGTTTTGGTATTACCCAGCTATATGTGTCAGGTTACAGCACTGAGGTGGTAGAGATCTCAGAATTTTCAGTAGGTGCAAAATTTTGTCCTGGCATGGGTTAAGGCAAATATGAACCTTGGTTTCTTAGTAAGGAACATATTTTCAGCAGCTGCAAAATTCTTGGTAGGAAACCAGAAGTTTTGCTTCCATAAAAAAATCGTACTAACTGAAACATCCACAGTCATTAATTTATGGTTCACTTTTTCAATTTATGGATGCTTAAGTAATGGTGTTTTTCCTGCAGTATCTTTTCTTGTTGGTTTTGTGGGGTTTTTTGGTGGGTTTTTTTTGTTGTTGTTGTTGGTTTTTTTTTTTTTTTAGTTTTGTTTTGGGGTTTGGGGTCGATGGGTTTTGGTTTTGTTTTTTGTTTGCTTGGGTTTTTTTTGGTTTGTTTTCATTTTAATTCTTCTTTTAGTGTTGCAGTAGGGTATCACCAAACTGGGTAAAGATTAGTACATGCTTATCCTTTAGAACTGTTCTGTCAAGATTTCAAGCAGTTATAGTTTAAAACTGGAACATTCTGCTTCATAGTAAGTTTTACAAAATTAGGGAGCTATACATAGGAAAACCCCAGTTAAAACTACCTGCTTCCTTATACCATGTTTCAGTGCTGTACAACATATTTCAAGGTAACCAAAGGTAGTGCAGAGATAGGATTTATGTACCTTTCCATGTCTGCCTGTGGGAAGGTCCTCCCCAACTCAACTATAAGAGCTGCTGCTCTGTTTTACTAGTGGGGTGATTTAATTGCTTTTTAAATTTTCTACTTATAAAATTTACTGCATGAAATTAGTTTCGTGCACATTGCTTCAAATCACATCTTGATCATATAACTGTACTTTGCAGCTTTGTTTAGTATCACAAAAATGGAGCATTCTTAAAAGTCAATGAAGCTGTATGTATTAATACACTTTCTATATGCATGGTATTATACCTTTGTTTACAGTGACAGTAGGAATGTTTTAAAGAATGTAAAATAAATATTTTGGGATTTTTTAAAAAGAAAAATACTGTCTCACTTGTCTAGTTAGTTGATTGCAACTTCCTGCTAAATGACAGATTGTTTTCAAATCTCTTTTTACCAAAAAGTTCTTTTAAACACAACAAAAATAATTTATTCCTTAAAACTGAAAAAGCAGATTTTTTTTTTTTTCTATTTGAGACATACAGAATGTAGGGCTTTAATTGAACAATATAAAGATTTGGGCTTCAATCTAGCCTTACTTGTGAAATGTCAGCATTCACAAAGCTCTGATGACAGAGCAGGGGACTGGGTGCATGGCAGGTAGCATTTCTCGTTTGTCAGTGCTCACCAGCCTAAAGAAACCATGCTGATAAGGACACTACAGTTTTCCTCTTGTGCAGACATGCCTTAAAAAACTGTATCAGTTTGTCAAGAATCAAATCTCACTTTGAGAAATACATGTACATTAGAAGTCTGTAACCAGTTCCACCTTCAAGCAGTGTGCAAGTAGCAAATGAAGGAAACTGCAGAACAAAAAAAAAAATCACCTCCACTTTACTGAATAAACAATGTTCTCATAGAGCATTGCTCAAGTAATAAATCCTTCTATTTACCAAACTTTCGTGTAGTAGAAAAAGATGTCCAGCTGATAAGAGTTTGTTTTTTATAGCTCCATTTATGGCCCTATCACTATCCACAGGACTTGGAATGTAATAAATGACTCCCAGAAGTAGATCAACTAAATTACAGTTTAATGCAATAGTGCTGGCTATAGTGGAGGAGTGATTACACTGTGCCTGAACACTCCTGGCTAGTTATTAGAGGAAGGGACATTGGATTATTTTCTGTGCATCTAGTTCTGAAGTCCCTGCTGAAGCAAAATGCTTTTTTTGTGTGTGGGAGGGGGTTGAGGATTTTATTGTGTGTTAGTACAGGGACTAAAGCTTGAGAAGAAACATTCCATTACAGGGAAATACAAGGTAATAAACGGGCTTGATTTCTCCTTTAGACATGAACATGTTGAAGGCCAAAGCAAGACATTTTTCACTTTAGGAATGAAATAAAACAAGTTGTACATGGCCTTCAGAAAATTGCAGCTGAAGTTACTTATTCCTTTTTTTTATCCCATTCCTTTAGTCTTTGTAATAAAATTTCACCTCTGATTTAAACAATATTATTGCATGGTAGTAATTCCTGTTTGGTGATAACTTTTGTTTTGTCTCGTAGCCAATTTTATGATGCAGTTATTATGGAAAGTGTCCCTGTGCCAAGAACTTGTCATCTGACAGATAGGTAAAGATTTGCACAAATCAAGAAAAATATGAAAGATTTTGGAGTTTTTTTCTTTTCTAAAAATAAATTTGGGCGGTTGTTGCTAAATGGCAACCTGTGTACATGTTCCAGAGAGCTGAATTATGGGAATTGTCTTGAAAACTCTTAAAGATTCTTTTGTAATTTTTCCCCACACATGACTAACTAATACTTATTTTCCTGCAAGTCATAGTTACACTATTTTCTAGTGCAAACAGGCCTAGCATTTTGCTTTGAAAAGAGGTGAAGAACATCACTGGGGTCTCTTCTGCTGGCTGTTCCTCAGGGTTAGTGACCAGCAGCATTGGGGAAGGGGACTGCTGGTGTCACATACCTTTACTGCAGTAACATGCAAGACTTTATTTGAGGTTTTGGCCAGATGGTGTCAGTTATGGAACCGAGAAGCAACCTCAGGAAATACAGAAGTTAAGGCTTGATTACACTGTGTTAACTGTTTATCCACACACATCGTATTAACAGCTGTAATTAATGACAACAGCCTTTTTAAAAATAGAAATGTCTAAGATGTGACTGTACTTTGTTTTCTGTGCTTAAAAATTATCTTTGCCTTACGCTACAGATCCTTTGCTCTAATGTCTTTGAACTTAAAATTGCAGAAATTTAATTGAATTTGCCTTGTGTTTCAAAAGCAGATTAGTCTTTGAATTTTTAGTTCAGATTTCTCTTCCTAAGCAACAGTATATGAGAACATACTTACATGTTATATTGAAAGCTTCTGTATTCCTCTGCTTCTCAAAGGAAATGTTGAACAGTTGTGAGTCTGAGGTAACTTGAGCTCAGTAACTGGTATAGAGTTTGTCTTTCAGATTTTTTTTTTTTTAATTCGTGTATGTTTTATTTTACATACTTTGTATGCTTGTTTGGTAAAATGCCTTTAGGCAGAACAACTTCTATAGGCAGAGGTAATATCTCCTACTAACCATGAATATCATCAGATAAACCGGACTATTCTGGTAGTTGTCTGAGACCATATGTGGAAATATTAAGAGGGCACCTTAGATATTTCCCTCTTCACTCCTTCTTGACCACCATTTTACATTTAACGCAATCTACTACTTGGGTTCTCTAGCAGGTTAGGCTCCTTATTTTTGTGAGATAAATAGACATAATTGTTATTATCCCAAAGATGGGTCCATTGTATTACTGGTCTCAAAGCAAAAAAAGCCCTTACACTGGCAAGTTGAGCTTATTTAAAGTGCCAGCCCAATTTAACTTTTCTTGCGCTCACACTAAATGCAGCACTTATATTTCTGTGTTCTTTCCAAGCCAATTATTCGCATACGTTTAAAAAGCAATCAGATCTGGTCTGTTAAGTCAAAATAATATGAACATAAATGCACATTCTTACAAATAAGCTGCCCTAAAATATAAAGTAGAAAAACAAATGTAGTGTGAAATGCTATGGAAAATGCAGGCAAGGCATAATTAGCAAAGGACAGTAGAAATGCTGTTTTGTTAGGACTTGAATAGCAACAGTCAATTAAGTTCTCACAACAGGAAACAGCAAAGCATTTAACCAAGAAACATCATCTCTCTCTACAGGATANTAGTGAAACATTTAACATTTCTGCTTAAATTATTTGAATTGCCCCCAGAAAGCTTTGGCAACCATGTAAACACACTGGGCTCCAACTCAGGTACTTTCACTGAATTTCTTGTATTGCATCATGTGGATGTCCATAACAAGCAGATTTTCAGTATATAAACAGTAGAAGTTTTCTCCTTCTATAGCATGATCTTGCGTACGAAAGGTAATTACTTGTCTTAGGACCAGAATCAAGCCCCATGAGAGGATACAAGGATATTTCAAGAGTAACACAATTAAGGGAAGAAATGACATTATCTGGAAATGTTCTGNAAAGCATGCAGGGATCTGCTTAGCAATTTTTTGAATTGGGGTTATTTTGAGAAAGTCTGATGCCAAATACTTATCCAGTAGATTTTTAATAGCTGTGCTAAGTCAGATAGTGATACCATGGGTTTTGATTGTGCTATTTTTCCTCTTGTTTACGTAGTATTTTGAATGCCTGATTACACAGCATGTGTAACCTGGTGTTACTCTCCTGGTTATTTGGAAAAAAACTCTCAATTCCTTCCCTCTTCTCTTTCCCCACCCAAAAACAGGGGAGGGGAAAAAATAAAGGGTAAAAAAAAAAAAAAGGAAGGATAATATTTAGTCTCATTTAAAACAGAGAGAAAAAGGCTAATGTAAATCAGTTCCAGAAGCAGTGGATAAGGAGGGAACAGGGATGGGGGAACAAAACTTGACTCTGCTTTGCCTCTTTTACCCGCAGAGGAATGTTGCCAACAGGAATATGGACTTGTTGGAAAATAAATAAAGTGATCCTACTCAGAGCACCAAAAAAGTAAAATAAATCAGTGTGAGTAGGTGGTTTCCTCGATGTTTTTTATATTTGCTTCTGGGCCAATGCAGCAACACCGTGTTCATTAGACACAGCAGTGCAGTCCCGCAGTCATACACAGAGGGTAATGTGCTTGATGTGGTGCTGCTGCAGCCCGGTCCGTGCATGCAGACGTTGTCCAACAGTTAATGTTTAACTTCACTGGTTTGCCTTTGCTTTGCATGTTTCCAACTGTGTTTTTTCTTCTGCAGTGTTTTAAGGTATTTGTCCACTGTAGAAGTACTTTAAATGTAATCATGAGAAGCAGTGGCAACATCTTGGAAATTGTGAATGCCCCAAAACACTTGGTAATAAAAGGCTGAAAAAGTACTGGTATCTTGAGACACTATGGAGTCAAAGGCAAATGAAATTTAG
>VYZQ01005824.1:11325-52456 GCA_013400655.1 Mystacornis crossleyi | reverse complement strand
GTTTTTTTTGCCCATAAAGCCACTGTATTTACTATAAAGCCTCCGCTTCTTCCAAGGGTGACAAAAGGTTTCTTTGAAAACCTTTTGTTCCATGCTGGCACACTGGGCTGCAAAACCTGGGCTGGCCCCGAACTGCAGGTACTGCTGGAAGTTTTTCCTCCTTTTGCCTTGGGGCAACAGAGAAAGAGAAAAGGAGGCAGTGAGGCCACTTCTGAGCCTTATGTGTTTGCATCTTGCCCCTGTAAGAGAGCTCAGGTGACTTGGTTCTCCAGCTTCATTTGTATGCTTGTAGCCAGTCCTGCAGTGGATCTAAAACCCAATCATTCCTATTGATTTCGTTGTGAATTTGCCATGTGGAACAACAGTCAGAAGAAAAGATTGCCTTGTAGCTATACGCATTTAAAAAAACCCAAACAACAAACTCAAAAAAACCACTACCAAAAAAACCCAATAGTAAAAAAAGAACCCAGAACTCTTATTTATATCAGATAAGCATCTTGGCATATTAAAACCACCCTTGAGCACCTCCAGCTGAAAATTAAAAGAAAACCCCGGTTTTGTCACCAACGCTAAATATGTTATTAATAGTTATGGGCACTGTTGATGTTATAATAAATCTCATTTCAAATCATAACAGATGAGTGATCTCTAAATTGTTGGTTCAAATGAGATAAAACTCCATCATGCTTTCTTTTGCAACACAAATCCACATAACTAGCACAGCATAAATACAATCACTGACTGGTAGAAAATCTTCAAATACTATTTTAAATCCTGCAAGTATGGCTGGTGCTCAAATTGACAGCTCAGTGCTCTGTCATTTTCCACTACCAATCTCATTATGGAAGTAAACGGCTCTATCTTATTTTATCCTGTTCCATACATGATGCACTTAAAAGGACTTAAAGAATCTAGTAAATGGAAATATGTGGTACAATGAACAGTTAAAAATGTCAATTGAATTAGTCATTGTGTGATATCTTTTCAGCATACAATGTGAACACAGATGCTGCCTTTTACAGAGGTTTATGCATACAAGAAACATGAAGTGGAACAAATGAGATTTGAATTTTATTATTCTTTTATGGCATTGCATTGCAGATAGGTTTGTTTTTTTTATAATTAGCTCCTATCTCAACATCTTTGGCAACTCTAAATAATTCAGAGAATCTTATCCTTTGTTGTTTTTGTTGTTGTGGTTGTTTCTTACACAGAGAAGTAGCCTTTGCAAATGGCAGGAAGCTTATCTATCACCTAGTATAAAAATGATCCTCCAATTACACAAACAGCACAAAGGAGTGCAATGTGGTCTGCTCAGAGTCTTAAACCCAAATCAGCTGCCAGCTGCACAGTGACAAATCTATCCCAAGCCTTAAGAAGTCCCAGGATTGATAAAACTTTGTTTCCCTTTTCATGAGGTTTCCTACATTCTCCACTAAGAAGAAGAGTCAGTAGAGTTTGATAAAGTGGGGCTCAGGGAGCTGGCTCCCCACCAGCCCCTCAGCTCACCCAAGGAGGGGCAGGAGGGACCCGGTGCCATTGCACATCTCCTTGCAACCTGTTGCTGCCTCCTGGCCTGGTGTCAGCAGTAAAACCCAAGCTGGATATGAAATAGGCGTGACACCCATCACTCCCAGGACCTCAAAGCAACAGGCGGTATTTTATGTCAAAATAAATAAACAAATGCATGTAGACAGAAGCTGATGTTTATGCCACATTGTGTGGTGCAGGGCGGGTGAACAGTCCCACAAGCTCATTTCTAGACAGCACAACTCTGCAAAACTTCTTTGTTGAAAAACTTCAGGGACACGGTGTCTTATAAGGATTCCCTCGGGCTCCCAGCCTCTCCCTCACTTCACAATGTGTGGGCAGGATACAGCTGTTCAGCTTCACTGCGTGGTCTTCTCATCCAAACTGTTCACATAATGCAAAAATTACATCCCTCAAGGCGCTATGGAAATTCACATCCTAACACAGTTTCAAATGCCTATTTATTTCACAGCCTAGTGCAAATATTACATCTGCTTCAGTATCCACTGTTTCAAATGATACCACAGTGTCTCAGATTAAGTATGTGGGATTTCTTATGTACCTAAAAAGGACAAAGAATTTCTTATTCCTTGCAAAACAACAGAAAATAATTACTTTTTCTTATTTTTTTTTTTTTATTACGGTGATGGCCGCCCCTGCCCCTCGCGATCCCCCTTCCAGGTTCTTTCATGGAAAATTCAAACATCAGGAAATTTCTGAATTGCATAAAAGGCCATTCTGGGGGTGTAGCTCAGCTCAGCAGAAAGAAGTATTTTAGGTTAAGTATTGCACTATAGCCAGTTCACCTACTCCAGCTGAGTCCCCATTTGTAGGAGGAAAAAAAAGGTCTCTTTGTAGGTCTCTGTGCTGCTGTACATCATATAAACAAAACCTGATAGTAAACGTTTAAAGACATGGACTTGAGAAGATTCTAACTCAAGCTTTCAGCAATTAGATTACTTTGAAAAGTTACGTTTTCAGCATCCTTTTCAAGACTGGGAAGGAAGCACAGAAGGAGGAGCTCAACTTCGGCAGTCTGGGGAACCTCTGTCCAACATCAGCCCTGACTGGGCTCCTTGTGCACCCTCAGGTCAGTCATATAAGGACACATCCCCAAACAAAGAGGCTCACCCATGCTCACACTGAGTGCAGATCCTGAATGCATCACACACTGTGTTGGGGAGGGTTTGGGGTAAAAAGCTTGCTTGCTGCCAGTTCTGTACATTCTGCCAGTCTCTTTTGCTCATGTCAACTTTGAGCTTCAGAAATGTTGTTCATGCACATCCTTTAGCTCAGCTGGGGAAGGAAAGGACTTTTGCCAGGTTATGCAGTAAGGAGTTTGGTATAAAATGCAATTGCAAACCCAGGCTGCATGAAATGGTCAGCAGAGAACCCTGGCACAGGCACCCTGTGCTAAACCCCAGATTTAATTCAATCCACCAGAATAACAAAAGAAAGAGGATAAGAGGCTGATATTTTGGCAGCATCTGCCTCTTCAGAGGACAGCAGGTGCTGCCAAAATATTAGGCTCTCTGATCTGTTTTCTGCGTTGTTTTTGTGATGGAGAGGAATGTTTAAATTCTACAGTTGCAACTGATCTAATGAGCCAAGGCTTCTTCCTGATAATTGATGATTTCCTTGATCTTCTTTCTTTTCGACACGCCCTGTCCCCAGATGCCCATTCTTCCTTCAAATCTCTCTGTGGCCCCTAAGCCTTAATTAGATCTTGCAGGTTCTTTTCCTGTGGTGTGTTCAGCACTGCAGGTTTTGTTTCCAGTCCGGGTCTGCCTTTCCTTCAGGCTCCAGCTGTAGTTCAAAGATGCTCTGCTGCTCTTTGCCATCAGCCACTCACCAGAGCTACCCTTTTATAACAGTTGTAGCTGCTGCCCCGGTGCTCTGCACACAGCTGCTGTTCAGCTCAGCACTCATCAAGGTGTATTGAAGGCAAAGAGAGAGCATGAAACAGTAGCTCTGGGTTAAACCTAAGGTAGGAACCTGGGCTTCATGATAAAATGTCCCAAGAAACAGGATTCATGGGAAAAGGTTAGCCAGGTCAGCTGTGGTGTGTGCAAGGCATTACATTTCTCACAGGCAGAAAGATCTTGCCCAGAGCTCAGGTTTGCATATTTCTATGACTTAACTCCTTCAATCCTCCTCCTTTTTAAATGTCCAAGTCAGGAATTTAGGGGTACAGGAAGAAGAATGGATATTTCACAACATTTCCTGCCCTGTGATTGAGCCATGGCACCGGAGGATAAGCTAGAGGAAACCCAAGCCCAGCACCTGAGGCTAGGGCAAGTAGATGGGGAGCTGACTTCCAGCTCCTGCTCCCTGAATTTTCTAGAGACTAGGACCAAAGCAGAAATAGTTTCTCTCCCTTATGACAGCCTTACTCACATGCCCAGAGTTGTACTTTCCTTTGCTTGCTCTACAAGGAGCCCCATAACTCTTTCCTGCAAAGTTTCATAGCTTCAGCATATTATGCAAAAGGTGGTTTTGAATTGTCAGCTCTCTGTAGCAGAGTGGTAGGTGTGTTTTGAGAATGTTTAGTTGAACTAAGGCCTGCAGGGTAGGGGATTTTGGAACCGAGAAGGCTGTGTTTTCATAACTCCTACCAGGCACAGGTAGGAGGTAGACACCGTCCTCTTGGCCAAGGTGTCAGCACTTATATACACTCTGCAGTATCGCAGAAATAGACTACAAAAGACTTTGCATAAACATTTACACTCTTTTAGTGTATCTTGGGTTCTGAGCTGTTTAGAGATCTTCTGGTTCATTGAGTTTGATTGAGGATGACAAAAGGTCTTCTTCCACACTACACAGAATATCAGGCTTGGTACATACCTGTGAGGAGGAAGGGAAGGGGGCTCTAGGCAGATATCTCCATGGGAATATTGAATAAAAAGTGGCACACTCTGAGGAGGACAATGCTTAAAGAAAACCAAGTCAGACTTCAGACACAAAACTCTTCTGCCCTACAAGTCATCAGCCACTTACTAACACCATAAGATAGGGTTTGACGCAGCAGCTTCCCTGCTCCAAACCCCAGCAAGAGAGCAGTTTGCCTGCTGGCTGAGAGCTTCTTTGGCAGTGCTGGCAGCTTCCCTTTTGGCTTCCTTTCCCTGGTGTACCCTGTCCTGTGGTTTTTGGCAGCACAAGTGGCGACTGCAAAGTAAGCAGTGGGAATGAACTTTTAAAAGGTGGGCACACAGTAGTAGCCACATTAGCTCTGACTATTTAAGAGAATCTATTTAAAGAGAGGGCCCTCAGTAGCAAAGGATACATTAACAGGTTCAGGGTACATACACTGAGGAGAGAAAAGCATCCTGTTCTGTACTTATCAGCTGCCATGCTGGTAACATGGCTTTGGCAGAGTGGCAGACTAAGTCAGAAGTCTAGGGAACAAAAGAAGCAGATTTATTTCTGCAGTGTTTAGCTTCTGTGTTTGCAGACTGTCTTACTCAAGATACAAAGAGGAGAGAGATTATGGCTGTGATAATCTGTATAGCAATTCGAAGCTTAGGGAAGCTGGATTCCATCTGACCTGGGAGAGGGCAGGAGGTTCCAGAGGGTGCGTGGAGAGCAAATACAGTGCCAGCTTTCAGTGGAAGCACACAGGGCACGGAGAGGCAACGAATTTTATGGTAGTGACACCTGCTTTAGAGGGGATAGCACTAGAGTATCACAGTGGCAGACTTTTAACAGTGCTCTGGGCACACCCAGCTTTTCTAAATCCATTCAGCATAGCTCCTAACACAATTACCATAGCCACATTTTCAAGCCAGTGTTACATCAGGAACACTGTCTATATGGAGCTCTTTGGAAAATTGGCTCCTATTTTTGGCAGTAATAGAAAGCTGAGCTGTTAGGAAAATGGGAGCTCTAAATGCTTGGATGACATTTCTCAGCTTTGCTCACAAATCGGAGAACATCTAAGCCACAAAGGCAGTGTCATCAGCCACCTTTTAAGGATATCATCATCAGACAGACCATTTGCTCTTCTATTTTGTCCTGATGAGAACTATGAGACAAAGTTAGCAATAGCAGAGTGACAGACTGCAACAGAATTCAGGTTAATATATCCCCTGTTTTAATGTACAGCTATTATGTTAACAGAAACAGCACTGATGTGCATGTAGGTAGCAGTAGGTATGCACTTATTATTATTACTGCACTAGTAAGTAGTTGCACTTACTACATGCAAGTAGTAGTGCATGACTGTTCCTTTAAATGAAAGGATCACCTGGCGGTTATCTCCATCAGATTTTATTATGTGACACAGGATGAACAATTACATACTGTGCAATACGCTAAGTGAGGTTTTAGTCGCTGGTGCATTTATGGATGGTTTATCCTGACCTTTCATAGCCTTAGAAACCAATAACTGAAGAAAAACAAAGTTTACCAGCTCCTCTCAGAAACTAGTCATGTGAGCATAATCAAATCTCAGGCATTACTAAAGCCTGGATTCCTGGGCTGATGAGGAACTGAAGAGACCTTCCATGTCAGATGGTGCTGGACAAGCCAAGTCATTTCTTTTTGACCAAATTCGAACAAAGGATAGAGGGTTTATGGTTAAGGCCAAATCATCACCTGAAGTAAATTACACTGGATTTGCAGCTTTCATTGTCTGCATACCTCTTTTATAGACAATAGTAAGCTTCATGATATATTTAATGAAGTATACTTATTCTAAGAAATGTGATGTTTCTAAGAATAGTTATGCAAAACTGTGCTAGATAAATGTCATACTAAAAAGGGAGAGCCCTGTCTTACAGAGATACCAATTCTAAGGAAAGATCCTCTTAGGTGTAGAGATTTTTTGAAATCCACGTGTACCTCAGTAGCAGAACTGTGAACAAAACCTGCAGTCTCGTCTTTTCTCTCTCCCCATTATACCACCATGGTTTTTAGGAGAGGTGAATGGGATGACAAGGATTGAGAAATTATATTTAACATTGTTTTCACATTATCATTTTTTTGCTAAAGTCTCACAGCTGTCATTAGGGCTCTAATCCAAAATTTTCTCCCCAAAAACTTGAAATAAGAGTTGTCACCCCTTCATGAGTCTTTTGCATGCCACTGATTTATTGACTTCCATGCTTTGGCAATCAAGTGACGTCTTTCAACCTTAATGCATTCGGGAGGCAACCATTTGAAGTAAAAGACTTGAAGAATCACTACCATGAAGCTGACTTTAATGATAATCCCTTTTCACCGTAGCCCTGTTTGTACACACAGGATTGCAAAGCTGCCATATTTCAGTTTATTTCAGACATGAAGGAAATAACATACTGTGATTCTCTCTTTTTTCTTTTCTGAAAGGGAAGGCACACTTGCAAAGTCTGCCTGCAGCAAACCTTGTCTACCTGTGGTCTGCTTCAGAAGAGTGGCTTTTCAAGACCTCTCACAGGCTGCCTCAATCCAGACTTGGTGACAGAACTGCCTACAGCAATATTTAGCCATTTTATATGCCACCCTCAGCTGCAAACGTAAAGGAGCAGACACGCCTCAGATAAAACTCACCACAAACATTCAGAGAAGGCAATCACTCTGATCTGACCCACAAGAGAGAAACTGCACATATCCGATGACTTTGCAGGTATCCAGGCATTTTTCCTTGCAGCTGCACAGCTGTCCTTCACACATGAAAGAAATAGGTCCGGCTACCAAACACCTCTTTCAGCTTTTCCTTCTGTACAGTTCTGTTCAGGTTTCTCCAAACCACAGCCCTGCACAGCATTGCAGCTGTCTGCCCCAGATCCTCAGCAGTTGTAACCCAACCTGGCTCCATGGATTTCAAATGCCTTTTCCACCCACTGGAAAACCCATCGGCAAGTTGAAAGTACTTCCCTCTCCTCCCTCCCCACCTACCACACAAACATACACAGACACCTCCACATACAGGGTGAATGGAATGAGTCCAAAAAGTTTTTCTCAACTCTGGTAGCAATATTTTTTTTCCCCAAACCAGCTTGGAAGGAAAACTTTGAAAGCTTTCCAAAGCAAATGTTCCTGAGGCAAGAGGGATGAGTGTAAAGAAAGTTAGAGCTTGGTTCTGCAAGAACTTCTAACATGGAGACCTAAGGCAAACATCCATTTCTCCTTCTCTTCTTTCCCTCCTGCAACTAATCTGCATTGTACACACCAATGCATCCTTCTGTCAGACACTCCTCATGGCTTCCAGGTCACTGAGGACGTGGCAGCTTCTGCCAGGGAAGTAGAAATGTGCTGGACTTACATTGCTGATACTGACTCTCCCACAGCAAGTTGGGGGAAGATACTAATTTTCCTTAACTCATGTGGTTCACTGAGGAACAGCTGGGACAGTCAAAGGAAGCATCTCCCACCTGGGTATAGGTGTGTCAAAACTGCTGGGAAAACCAGAGAGAAATGTTCCTATCTATAAGAACATAAAAGCGGAGAGATGAAGAAAGTGAAATCTTTGGCCCCTGTTTTTTCCTTTTGTTGGGCCTTGAAGTGGTTAAACCAAAGAGCTTCTTTGATTTTCAGAATTGTACAATGGCTGCCCTTTCAGGTGAGAAAACACCATTAAAGTGGGAATGGTTGCATGATAGGATGGGGAGAAAAGGGGTCAAAAGATAACAAATCTTTCTGTTGTGATTTGCTAAAGAGAAGGTAATCACCAGGGTGGGATTTGATGAAGTCAGGTTGGCTAGCCCTACCTTTGCTCTGGAAACAGTGCAGCTTTCCACCAGTGGAACTGCAGTTGGGCTCGGTGAGGTGAACATGCAACACAGAGTTCAGGGAGACACCATGAACTTTGGTCACTCCATCATCTACTGCAAATTCAGAGCAGTGGTCTCTCACTGGTGAGTTTTGTGTGACTCCCTGATCACCATAGAGGTACAGGCACAAACAGAGCCATTTTCTAAGTTTATACAGCTCTGAGGCCAGGATGATCCAATGTTGACACATGTAAAATATTCAACAGATGGAGTCTCTCAGTGCTGTTGCAATACAAACCACCATAAGACTATTAATGAGGCACTATCTTTTAAATTAATCTCTCCAGCATAAAGTTGGCGGCAGTGGGCTATTAATACATCTCAGATAACCATATTATCTGAACATCTTCTGGGCATATCAAACTCATGCAAAGTTTTTAGCTGATTTCATCATCCCGTAGCCTCTTTTCCTTCTGTGAGGCTTTAACACTTCTTGGCATAAAGGCTGCTTTTCTTGCAAAAATTTTCTTGTAGTCAATTTTTTTAATTGTTTTTTCAATTGCATTTGAAAGATGCAAGTCTGATGGAGGAAAAAAGCTCTGACTAGATACAGTTGTGGCTAGGTACTAATAATCCCCAAAGACACTTAGATGAATCTTAAATTCATAGACAGTATTTTGATTATGTTAACTTTTTAATTTTTAGATTCACACAATGAATAAATGCAACAGTACTTGTGGAAGATGGCCTGTTGGAAGCTCTGGCCATCTGCAAGGCTGGCTTTATCCGTGACTGATTCCTTTCCTTTGTAAGCAACACTGGGGTTTCCAGACTCAGCGAGTCATCATCTTCCGTTAAAGCACGCACCAAATTTGTAACATACCATAGGCTGGCTTTATTAGATTAATTAAAGAAACCTATTAATTTCCAAGTAAATGAAAAATATTTTTAATCATTGCCTGTGAACCACTTAGCACATTAACTTGTCCCTCTGAAATCATTTACTTAAGTGTGCCCTCTGTTTGCTTAATCCATAACTGGTCAATAGTATATTAATATTACAGTCTCATTTTGGATCTAAGCATGTCTGAGCCTATTAAACTGTCACCCTGGATTTACTTGCAGGGAAAAATTATCTGCATTCAGAGACAGAAGGAGAAAAGTATTAAAGTGAATCGAGCACTAATGAAATTAATCATAATCATCGTAAGTACTTTCAACTGCTGTCACCCAGTGGAAGATGCTGCTACAGGAAAAGTCTTCCGGCTCTACTGTTTTTATGGCTGAGCTGTGGAGCTCTCAGCTTTTGCTTGTTCCAAAGAGACTAATAACACTCTGGTGATAGTTTAAAATCATTCCTATTTTTTTTTTTAAACTAAGAAACAACCTTAGAGGCAACCTTGAAATACAAGCCACTTCCTGCAAAGCTTGTTCTAGTGAACTAGTTTAATGTAGGTCAGACCTACCATAGTTTGTGTCATAATTCAGTCAAACTGTGAGACTCTGTCTCTTGCTGTTTACTTTTACTGCACTGTTTGTGAACCTAATATGTGTAATTTACATGTTCAAGACAATAGGAAAGAGTAAGTCAGGAGAAAAATTATCTATGTCCCTGCAGTGTAAGATACATTTAGATATATAGAGCCAGATCCTGACCTGTGTAAATCAGAATAGGCACATGGTGCATTAAAGGCAATAAAACTATGTACTTTTATATCAGTGCTGTAAGATCATCCTTTACCGTACTCCTCTTACTTTATGCAAATATTTTATAATCCTTTAATACTACTTGAATTCAAAAATGTCTTTTTTTTTCCCTTCCAACTGCTGTAGTGACAAGACAGTAATCTGTATCTTGTTTAATACTATGAAACTTTTGAAGAGCTCCCCCACGTATCTTCTTTGAATTCTCCAGTTGTCTACAAACTCCAGTGTTGTATGGATTAAACGTCTGATGAAGAGGAACATGACAATGGGAAAGACAAAAAATAGCAGCAGATCAAAAGGAGTTATCTCTAAAAACAAATTCAGCGGTATCCACAACTAAGTAACATTTGACATTTAAAAAATATTTGATCAGTGTTTTGGCTTACAGAATTGCTTTAGGGGCACTGTGATGTGTAAATTAAATTCAAATGAAGGTTAAATATAGTTCTCTGAGAAAGATTGCACAGTTTAAATTACCTAATTATTTGGACAAAATCTGTTCTCCTGTAATTAAATGTATACAAAAGAATGTGTCTTTTTACTAAGTACATTTGGAGAGGAGATGTTTATCAGCAAATGGTAACTTCCTCTTGAAGATCATAAAGATACTGTCATCACTCAGAGCTACATGGGGAGGAAAGTTAGTTCATACGTTTGTCAGAGCTGAGCTGAATGGAGACAGAGCATTCCTGTATTTTGCTGTGTGCAGCCTCCAAGCCCTGATCATGGAAAGCCTTTTAATACAAGCTTTGCTTTAAGTCTTTGTCTAGAGTTCATGCCTGTGCAGGAAGGGATGCACCCAGCCAATGTGCCCAGGCAGTGCTGTGATCATGAAAAGAACTGATAATTCATCGAATCCATGTCTGCTGTGATGCCCAGGACTGGATTTCTGCCTTGCATTCAGCTCAGACCTCTCATCTGCAAGTGTTCCCAGGCTTTGGAAGAATGACTGCTGGAGTGAGTTACAGCCCATGTGAGTAAGCGGGTGAGAGTCTGGATCATTGAGGTTTGTTTAGTCTATTTTTAAATGTGTTGAGTGAGGCGATTTCACCATTTTCTGTGAGAGACTCCTCCTGAGCCTAGCAGATGTCAACAGCACGATATCTGTTGCATGATACAGGGTATGAACTTTCTCTTCACCTTGTCCTTTCCTCTTCATTATTTTTTCTTTCACTTGTGTACATCCATCAATATTTACACTCTGTAATATTTCTATGTCCTCCTCCAGAGCCATTGCTCTGTCCCACAAACTGCAGCTCTTTCATTCTATTTTTGGTGTCACTCCATCTGCCTGCTTTCTGCTTTGCGAGGGCACACTTCTCACCCTTTTCTGCTTCCCCCCAGTTTGCCAATTCTGTTCAAATCTGTTGTGTGTGGCTGACAGGAATGACTGTCATGGCTATGCCATCAATTTAATACTGCAGTACAGGTACAATACACTTGGATTGTTCAATTACTGCTCATGAACCAAAATCTCACTCTCCAAAGAGCTGGAAATTAAGTCTGCACAGTAAGCCTAAGTTTCACAATGGCATTCTCTGCAGTAAAGATGTGATATGGAATACAGCCCTGGAAAAGAAAATAATAAGCAAGCTCATATTGCTTAAAATTCTGAATTTTCCAACATGTACATGGAATTATGCAAATTTTCTGTGGTTTCCCAGGTTGGAAGAGTGGCGTTGCTTTGCACGTCTGGTCCCCAGTCATAATATCTGGCAAAATTATATTAGGAAAGAAATTGCATGCTCATTAGAAAAAGCACACTGGTGCACAAAATTTTGTCTGGGGGGCCCAGAGCTGCATGTGGGAAGATTGTTTGGATTTCACATGTGACAAGAAGAGATTTTTCAAAGTGAGTGGGAAATTAAAGGGAGCTCAACAAACTTTCCTACAAGTCATTGTACAATCCATTCTTTTCATTCAAATTCATTCTGCAGAACATGAGCTTACTTAAAGAAAGAGGAGAAGGAGGAAAAAGAAAGGATTTATTTTTAACAGTCATAAAAGGAAACCATAAATCTACCAGGGCCCTGTAGTGAGTCTAATAGTGAGTAAGAACAAATGCAATCAATATGAATGTATTCATTTATTCTCTCTCAGCCACAATCAATATGCATGGTATCTCAATGTTGAATAGGAAGGCACAGCTTTGCCCCAGTGAGTTTAAAATAATTCAACAAAACTCCTGCTGAGTTTTGATTGAATAATAAGTTTGGCTCTAGCTAGAGAAAAATGTGCAGACAGGCAATATGCTGACAGGGAGCAAAACTGGGAGCCAGCAATTCTAGGAAAGGGATGGGTTCAGGAAGGCACAGGAAGAACAAAGAGGTAAGCGATGACTTTGAGGAAGAAAGACAGAAGTGCTGCAGTTATTTCTCCTGGTGGTGGATAATGTCCCTTTTGAAGAACAGAAGGGAAGCCGGCCCCAAGCTTGGTGCAGCATATTCTCATTATTCATTTACCATGTCATTCTTAATTGTCTCCATATCTCCTGTCCCACAGCTACATGTGCCCAGAGGCCATGAAGCAGCACCACCAGCGCTGCCAAAGCAGAGAAGGAGGAGACACAGACCCCATGGAAATCTGGAAGTGGACTGGCTCCCAGCCTGGCACCCCAGGCAAATCTCTTTGTACAGAGGAGGCACGGATGAGGCAGAGGCTTCCACTTTGCTTCCCGCCACTAAGGCTGCTGAGCAAGCAGCCTGTTGCATTCTCCTCTGACTTGAATTTGCAAACAGCCTTAAAGCATTGCAGAAAACAGCATGGGAATTTCTTTTTAATGACAGTAACAAAGGTTAGGCTGTCTGTGTAACGCCTGCAGTGAAATCACTGAACAACCAAAGACTATGCAAGGTGTCATGTAGAAACAAAGAGGTCACCCTGAGCAGAGGAGGGAATGAAAACAGAGAGAAGCACTCATATTCACTGAACAAAGCCTCTGCACTCTCATGTCCGGACATTGAACCTACCTGGGTGCTAATAAAAATCCAAACAAATAAACAGAACAGTTTCACATTTCTTGAATTTACCTGCCAGAGCAGTGGCTGTGTTCTTTAATCACCCAAACAGGCAGCTTGAAAACAGTTTGAAGAGCAGTTAGGTATCTAACTTTCACTGAAATTCAGGGTGCTGGCCACTTAGCTACTCTCTATATTATGCCCACACACAAGCATGCCAGACAATGTTTCTCAATGGCCTCTCTCTTTTCCTGGGCAGAACCCGAAAAATGACTCTTGATGAGCTCTCCAGAACTAATCACCATACACTGCTTACCTATTCACTTTCCAGGCTGGTGATATTATAGTTATTATGCTGTGTCCTCTCATGCCTTCAGTTTGCTAGACTCCTAATGAGAAGACCTAATTCCTTTCCTGACTGTTTGGGAGGCTTGGCCAGTGGTGCTGTGTAAATGAAGAAGATGGTTATTACTATGATCATAATTATGTTTCATTAGTAATAACAAGGAACTGTGGTCAGGTATTGCGTATATACAGGAAACAAGAGAAAATACCTAATCAAAAAGAAGGTTAAAGAAAGTGGTGCTTTTCGTCAAATGAGAGAGACTTGTATGTGAAACACAACATGATGAGCTTGGCAAAAAAATCCCTAAAATCATTAACTCCTATTTAAAAATTATTTAATTTTTCTATGCATTTTAGCCCAAGGAATACTGCCTTCCTGCAAGCATGCAGGCAAGGTCATGAATTCCTCACAGAAATACTGGAGGAAGGGAAGGGTGAGCACATAAATGGAGCGATACATATTCAATGAGAACTCCACAACCCTGAGTGAGAGAAGGGTTCAAGGAGAGAGCTCCTTCCTGTGCCAAAGAGGCCAATGATTAAGGAAGCAAGTAAAAGATTAGGGAAGCTAAGGATGGTCTTTTCCTACTGCAACCTCACAGCTTTTGGCAGTCAGTAGGTTTTTGGTTCCCTGAAGAGGCCCAGATGGCACCTGGACACAATAGTGCTGATGATCCCATGAAAAGATCTGCCTCACCCTTCTGTTTGCTCATGAGCTATGGTGTACCGGGCCAGATGCAAACGTATTTCAGACAGCAGAGTACAGGGAGAAAGAGTGGTGCAAATCCCCTGTCAGCTACAGTTAGGTCATGTTTAACGGGTGATAGTGATCTGGTTATCTCCTCACAAGTGATGTGCAGGCCACAGCTATTTAAAACATGACACAACTTTCAAACAAATATTTTCAAACAGTGATTTGCTCACAGCAGCTTGCTTTCAAAGTAAGAGGTGATGTTTTTCTTCAAGGAGTGATTCCTTGCAGCCCGTGGACCAAGTCTTAAGCCAGAAAAACCTGTTTATGCCACAGCAAACCCCTTATCATCTGCAAGGGGCTATCTGTAAAGCCCTTTACAAGCAGCAAGCTACTGAAATCAATGCTTATCAAAGACCAGTACAGACACTATCCCAGTCCCTGAAATGTCCAACACAGCAACAAGACTTGAGTCAGAGAAGTGCTGCTGTGTCCCACACAGATGGAGAAACCCAGCACAATAACAAACATGCCAAAATGACCATGTATTGTATCTGTTTATTGTTTCCCACTCTGACATTCATTCAAAACTCTCATCATGATCCATCTTTGCCCAAAAAAATGGTCTGACTTATTTTTCCAGAAGAAACCAGGAAGCTCATTAGCTTCCTTTAGAAGATACAAATCTGCACCTCAACTTAAACCTAAAAAAACCCACATATGATGTCCTGTACTGAAAGGTAATGTTTTGCAAAAATTTGCTGATACATCTCCAACATTCTTGTTTGCTCACAGTCTGTTCGTGGGACACCTCAGGTATCTGAACAGAGAAAGCCCTGCTTCATGTCACCTGCAAAGCCTTGGAGGAAAATCAGGGGAAGTGGAGGAATAGGAAGATAAAATTTACAAGGAGTAGCAAGAACAGCATAGGAATTTTTTAAATTAGTCAGACAAATTAATACATAAAAGAAACACTGGATACAGTTTCTTCTTATTTTTACAACTGGCTGTAGTTTTAACCTCAGCAATTCAGAGCTTGAACGATGGCATCTGCACAAATAGCTGTAGTTCCCTTGTGAAAAACACACTGGATACAGCAGTGAATTTGCTTGAACTTGCTTTTGTAGGCAGCATGGTCTAACAAAGGAATGGTTAATGATTTCTACTAAATAATAGAAAGCTTCAGACACATGGCAGTGCAGGATGCTCCTTATTCCCCCTTTGTCCAGGCACACACCCTAAACCTTGCCCAACTGAGAATCTAATTTGGGGGGGGCGGGGGTTGGTTTTGGGACTATATGGGAGTGGCAGTAAAGAGAAATCTTCATTTGCTTTGCCTGGCTGTGGAGTAGACCACGTGGATTACCTTTTTATTTACATTTACTCTTCTGTGAGTGTTTGTGTTCAAAAAGCCTAATACGCCCTATACCAAAAGATTACATGTAATTGGCTCGATGCTCATCAACTTGAAATGCTGGGAGGCATCCCAGTGTATTAAATTTAATAGTTTGTATACAGGGTAGCACCCAATAAAAGTCCCCAAAAAACAATAAAGTTATACATTTTACATTTTCTCTGTTGCCTGTACTTGATTAAGACTTGTTAGTGGAGATTTATTGCCAAGGGTTGCACTGGGTATTTGGTATTAACCTCTTAGATCACAGCAAGTGGCTTTTGAAGCTGGCTGGGGACTGGAGCAAAGTTCTTCATCAGGGGACACACCACACCTACCTCTTTCCGAGGGGAGGCTGAGGGCAGAGGGGGCAGTGAGAAGGTCGCTCTTTTCTGCCTGCCACATCATACAATATTAACTGGAGATGATTATTGAATACAAAGAGTTCTTACAAGCCTTACAGCTTGTCTGTATCTTGTTAGATAACTAAAGAAAAGCAGGGTTAGGAAAGAATCATTCTGCCAGACGAAATCTCATCTGTTTCATTCCTAGCCGCGTTGCAAAGAAAATGAAATGACTTAAGGGCTTTACCCGATTTAGGGGCTTAGTTTTCCCTCCCCTTTTGGTTCCCAGTAGCCCTGTTCCGGGAACCAAACTGCCAGGTCCCCCACCAAAAACAACTGTTTTTTGTCCCGTCTGGAATCAGTGCTTTCCCAGTGGGAGTGCAGGGTGGTGCCACCTCTTGCCAGCAGGGGAAAACAGAGCAACTCCCTTCAGTCCCACCTGCCAGGTGAAAGGAGTCTTGCACACTCTTCCCCACAGGGCAAAACCTGGCTGCTGCAGCCAGACCTGAAAGAGAAAATTAAGCTTCTGGGGTTTCTATTTCCCCGATTTAATTTTCCTGTTAAAACAAAAAGAGAAAGGAAAAAGAGAAATGTGTTCAGTAAAAGAGGTTGGAATCAGGGCATGGACTTCATAGCAGAGCACAGTTTTTCCAAATAAATATGCAGCTTCATTTCTACCATTATTAGGTTAAGGGCAAATTGACAAAATCCACATCTTACTGTAGCTTCGGTAACGAATGTGCTGGAAAATGGGGTTTAACTGACAACTCTTCTAATTATATTACTTTAAATGCTGGAAAAAATAATCAAAGAAACTATTTATAAGGATCTAGAAGATAAGAAGAAGATGAGTTACAGCCAGTGTGGATTTGTCAAGAAAAAATTGTGTCACACCAATGTAATTTCCTTCCTCCACAGGATAATAGACCTTGCTGACATGGAAGAAGCAGTAGATGTGATATATCTTCAGCCCAGTACGTTTTCTGACTCTGTCTTGTATAACATTCTGATAAATAAGAGAAGAAAATGTGGACTAGGGGAAACCTACTAGAAAGTGAGTGAAAAACTGGTTAGAAAACCATATTGAAGAGAATAGTTATTCATGATTCACTGTCAAAGGCTGCAGCAAGTGAGTTCCACAGAGGTCTCTCTTGGCCTGATACCCTTCATGATAGAAGGGACTGTGGCGCTATCAAATTGCACATTGTCTGCTCCAGGAAAGGACTGATGTTCCAGAATAGGAAAAATAGGATGCAAATCAAGCAAAGCAACTGTTATATTATACAATGATCCAGCAGTAAAGCTAAGAATAACTGACTTGGTACTGCAGCTTTCTAGGTTAAAATGTGTGTATTACAGTTAGTCAGAAAATAAACATGAAAACTGAAGAATAACTTATTTCCCTTTACTCAACATGTGTAAGCCCTCAGGCAGTTTCATCCAACTAGGTTTTGGCCACTTCACTTTAAGGAATGTTAAAGTGGACCAATGTTAAATGTTAAAATGATAAATTGGACCAACGAAGTCCAAACAAGAGCAACAGACAAAAACAAAAATCTGGGCATCTGGCAGAAAGAGCTGGGCCTGCATAGTCTAGAGAGAAAAAGATTGAAGCAAAACACAGCAGTGGTCTTTGTAAGTGATCGTTGCAAAGAGGACAGTCTCTTCCCTGTGATCACAGTGAAGAAGACAAGAAAAAAATGTTTTATAATTTAGGAAGAGAGTGTCAGGTTAGACATTTGGGAAAAAAAAGTCCAGTGTTACAGAGTTAAGCAATGGAATAGGTTCCTTGGGGATGCTATGGAGTCTCCACCACTGAAAGAAGATCCATGTACAACTTGATCCTGTTGTAGAGTAGGGAATGGACTAGATGACCTCTAGAAACCTCCTTCCAATCCACTTTTATATAATCCCATGAATTCTATGAATACCACAACCTAGACCTGTTTAATAAATTAAACTGTAAGGGGAAAAAAAAATCCCCTAAACTCAGAGCTAGGTCTGAAAACACTTAAATGTAGTAATAGGCCATAAATTTACTTTCACTCCCTAAGGAGATTTTATTGCCACAAAGACCAACATACCAGAAACCTCTTCTAATAGTTAAGTAACTCAACACACTGGCAGATTCTTTAATTCATATCCTGGAAGAAGTTGTTTATGTTTATAGAAAAAAAAAAGGGGGGTTGCACCAGAAATACAGGTTAGGTCAATCTTCTGAGCTCTACGTGTCTCCAAATTGTCTCTAAATCCCCATATGTCTTAAAAAGGAAAACCACAACTCCAGACTAGTATTGAAGGGCACTTTGAGTTATTTTTGGCCTATTCCTGTGCTCCCTGCTTCTCACAATAACATTTAAATACCCTACTACAAGAATGAAGACAGAGGTGATTCAGGCAAGTTGCATGTGACCTCATCACTGATCAGAGAGCGACACAAACTGTGCCCATTTGTAGTGTCAGACATCCATATCTTATGTAATGCGGAAAGCACTTTATCTATAAGTTGATGGAAGGGACCCTGAGGGGTTTCTGTTCTATGGCATGAGTACAACAGAGAGAAAGAGAAACTTTCTAATTAAAATCTTCCTAAGAAAGTGTGGTTTCAAGGAAAGGAATAATTATTGCTGTGAAATGTCATACCAGTAAAGCAATTCAAGTTATCAACTAGGGTTTTAATTTCCTTTTTGCATCAGTGAGCCGATTACATAATACATTTTCATATAAGATGCCTAGGTTTTTGCTCTTTTTCACTTGGGTTCACTAGGGTGTTTTAGGGGAATGAGTCCTCTTGCTCATTTTCATGAGCAAAACCTGGTGGGAAACAAAAGCCACCAACTACTTTCTGTCTGGAGTGAAACTAAGCAATTCACTGGATGAGTTTGAGCTTCAGAGAAAATGAGGTCTGAATGAGCAGCCTTTGTTGAAGCCTGTACCCCAGCAGTCCATGGGGTTCACACAAGCCACATCTGTTCAGAGCAGTCCCAAGGGGACAATGTAAGCCTTGTTTTACTACCACAGGGAATAAAGTGGTATCAAATAATGAATCCAAGTATTTCCCTTCTGAACTCAGCCCAAAGCACTTTAAAAGTTTTCTAATATAAAATAATATTCCATGAAGTGGAAATCTTTCTGATATTTTGTCATTTTAAGCTGTGGTAATATATTTTCCCTGGGAAAATATAACTCTGCACTCATTGTGTGCTTTTTTGTTTTCTGTTTAATCTCTGATGCATATCTGAATGAAATTTTTGCCTGTAATTCTATAAAATTTACTCTGAACCACTGCTTATGCTCTGCTGATCACAACTCTGGTTTAAAGATTGGCTCCTATTTTTCAATCTTCTCTTCACTGCTCTTTTGCTCTATTAGAATATGAGAAGTAAGAGGGAAAAATTTTGCACATTTAACACTTTGTTTCCCATGGACTATGGGATCTTGCTATCTCACATGGGCAAACAGTGAATCGTACTGCTGGAACAAGAGATTTAGCAAATCTAATAGATAGAAAGAGGTGCATGGATTAATATTATTACTCTTCAAAATTTTTTAGAGTTACCTGTTATGTTTCAGATATGACAATTATGGCAAAAAAAAAGAACAAGGACAAGGGATAATGGTTTTAAACTAAAAGAGGCTGGGTTTAGATTAGATATTAGGAAGAAACTTTTTACCATGACAATGATGAAACACTGGAACAGGTTGCCCAGAGAAGTGGATGCTCCATCTCCAACTCTAGAAGAATTCAAGGCAGGTTGGATGGGGCCCTGAGCAACTTGGTTTGGTGGAATGTGTCCCTGCCCATGGCAGGGACATTGGAATGAGATGATCTTTAAGGTCTCTTCCAACACAAGCCATTCTGTGATTCTGTGATTCTAGGAAGAAGGAGGCTTGATCCTCAGCTGGTGCACATTTATTTAACTGTGAAATCCTGAGTTACAGTTTACACACCTGTATGTCAAGCCAGACTTAATCCTGGCTCTAGACCATAAACTTTGGCCATTGCCCTCCAACAATCGCTGTTCTAATGGGTGTTTAAAAATTACAGCGATTGAGGAAATGTTATGTCATTTAATTCAGCTTCTGCAGGAAACTGCTTCACTTGTTTTCAGCTGAAATGAAGTCTGAATTCATTTCCAAAAATGATTTTAAAGCAAAAAGTATGACAACTACATTAAGGGAAAATTGGGCCATGCACTTACAATCACTTAGCATCTTCCCAGGTGCAAAAGTATATTATTACATCAGCTGCTATGAAGATGGTGTTCCTTGTGGAAGTTTACACAATTTGTTGAAGCTACTTCTACTGGAATATTTTAAAAGCTCAAAAATCATAGGGAAAGTCCATGCTTCATCCATACTTGAATAAGGTAAATGTGGAGAAGCGATGTTTAAAGGATGCCACCGAAGAAGTGACTGGACTTGTAGCTCCTCTGTGTCTAACAACAGAGTCCCTACACCAGCTGCAGTCCTTGCAAGGTGAAGGAAAGAAAGTGCATGATGTAAAGACTGATGAGGAAAGAAATGTCAGAAAGAGGTGTGAGCTTTAAGCAGGACATTCAGTGGTCCGAGTTATTGCCTGGGAGCTCCTCTCTACATGGGACAAGAGCAAGCCAGATGTCTGAAGTACCCTGCCAGAAGCAAACTAAGAATACCTGGAATCCCTCTGCCTTTGAAGTAAACATGACTTTAAACAAGAATATATAAAACAGAGCACAGCTATTTGTAGGAAATCAAATGTAAATAAAATGGAATGAGCTTCCATGAAATAGCAAGAAAACAAAGAAGACAAAACAAACAAACAGGAATGTAAGGAAAGCATAATCAGCATTTGTAATATGGTCATTAACCATGCTTTGTACTTCTGAATGCCCTTTATTTGCTGGCCTCAGAGTCTGCAAACATTAAGGATTTGTCTACAGAGAGACTGTGGTAGTAGATGATTTATTTATTCTGCTGTCACTTTTGTCTCTGCTTACCATTCTGCTGTGTCAAGTCTATTTACACTCTTTATGGATGTAGTGTGCTGTGGCATGTGTGTATAGATGTGGAATCAAATCAGGACTGTTCCAGCGCAGGCCCATTCATAAGCAAATGTGCTCTGTCTGCACAGCTCATGCAAGGAGCCCCCACACCCAGCACTGGCACCATGCAATCCCCGCAGACCCAGCAATGACAAATCCCAGGTACTCATCACCACCAGCACCAACTCCTGCTTCACCCAGGTGTCCATCGAGACCATTCCTCATGAGCATCCACCGAGCTGCATGGGGAATCGGGGAAGATCCGCCTAAAACCTTCCCACTGGAAGTCACCAAGTTCTGTAAATCTTTGGGTCTTTTGAAAAGTCTGGGCTCGGTGCCTGACATTGTGGTTTTGATAGGGTTGGGATACACACCTGGGGAGTTATCCTGGCTTTTACTTCCCCATTTTTAAATAATGATATTATTTAATAACACTTGAGCATTAGGAGCTACCACAAGGATTATTTTTACATAACAGTGATCTAGAAAAGAAGATTTTTTTTTAAGCAATACCAAAAAACCCTATTTCTTTTGTGTTGACTTTTTTTTTCTTCTTTTGTGGTGAGTCTAGTGTCTGTGAGAAGTGCTTGGAAATCCTGTTTTCTTAAAAAGCAGGTGGAGGAAATCAAGTATTGCTGTAGTGGTACAGTCAATCCCAACATGTTGCAAAAGCCTTGTCACTTTACATTACACATCCTGATGAGATACAGGTTGAGAGATCTGATTCTAAATGGTTTCATGGTGGTAAGAGGGTCACACATGAAAGTAGCCCCTTTCTCTGCAAGGCGGCATGTTCTCCCAGGAGATAACCAGGATTTTCTTCCTGAAACAGTTAGTGGATCTCTGCTTAACAGCTCCAGACACACAGGAAATGCCAGGGACACATTCTTCAGATTTGATTGTTGTGAGAGCTCCGAGGAAATTGTGGGGACTAGGAGATGGGGTACATGGGAACTAATACTTTGATGTTTCTATTCTGCTACCACCTTTATATTTGTGCTTTCTCTCCAAAACTGATGGATTTATTATGCTGAAACACCTGCTTTAGGCACTTTTCAGCTGCCACAGCAGAAAATGTACATACATTACTTTGCCACTGAACTGACTGGGCTGCACTTACTGCTTTCTTCCCACTCAAGGGAAGACAACAGACCTGTTTTCCCCAGCACGTTTCTTACACAGAGATGGTGCTTTGTTAATAAGCCAAGCCCAGTACTTTAACAACTTCGAGGTGAAGGGTTGAAGCAGTAATATGCCTTAAGGTCATGTGGCACACAGTCATATTTTAATTACCACTGCCTGAGGCTATCTCCACAGGTATGTTTCCTTCCTGCATAAAACATGAACCTGGGAGTGATTTCAAAACACACTGTCAAATAGTCTGTGACTCCAACAGGATGTACACAGTATCAGACTTTAATCCAAGGGCAAATTTTATTTCAGTGTTTTATCTTGAAGGCTCAGAGAGGTGAGAGAAAGAAACACTTTTCTACTGGTAAAATAATAATGTTTAGTAACACAAGATGTATCACATGTTCTAGAGATCTTTCATTTCCTTAATAAATACCCAAGCAGAGCAAGCTCTCAACACCAATATCCTTTCAATAAAAGATAACCTTATATGGTCACTACATGATACATGATTTATAAGATGTCATGTTAAAGTAAACTCAAACTCACCAAACACACTAAGGAAAGGAAATGGTTGTCTGGCTCCATATGGTGTTTTCATGTTTCTATTAAAACCAGACTATTCAAACACTGTGGATACCAGCACAGGTTTTAGCTCTAAAGGAAGGATAAAGAGAGTCTTATCCATACCATCTGTATCAATAGCATAAAAATTGCTGGCAACACATGAACATGGTTAAAACAGTTAGGGTCATCTTACTGTTGGGCTTTAAAAGACACTGCTCCCACAGACCGGTTTGCTCAAAGAACTATCATGAAAGTGAGTCAGTGAAACCCTTTGCTAGCCAAATATCACAGAAAAAGGAAGAGGGATAGTTGAACTGGAAAGACCTTTTCTTTTGATACAACCTCATTTAAAGTAGGATGTAGCACTGCAGAAGTTGAAATCTAATCTTCACTATAATACTTCACTTGAATCCAAGGTCCAGATTTTTGTCAAGTCACGCTGTTCTGACTGAAGATCTTACACTATCTCTGCAAACATCTTCTACCTACAAATTTATCCTGCATCTTAAATTAATAAAAAGTTCCTCATTTATTATGGACAACCATAAAAAGAAATCTAGGACACTGAAATAATTTTGCCCTGGCTGTTCCCCTGTTCTCCCTGCCAGGTGGATCCTAGGAAGCACACTCCTACAACAGGCTCCTCCAGGGACTCCCAAGATCAGCCCCTGCCAGACTCCACCCAGACACCAGCAAAAGAAACCTGATGTAAACAGAAGGTACCTGAATTATAATTTTCCTTCCCTACAGAGGGCAACCCTTCACCACTTCAGTGAGCGAGGGGCTACCATATGTCTCAGTTCAGGCCCAGGAACACACTGTGCACCCTCAGCATAATGAAATCAAAGAGAGGAACAGATTTCAATGCATGTCACAGCAGGTCAGTGCATTTGCTCGGTAGTGTGCTGCACAAGGCTCACATAGTTGCTTTCTAAATTATTTTTAAATCCGCTGCCAAACCACGCTGCTGCAAAGCCCAGCTGATCTGAGAACCTGCAACAAATTCAGTGATGTACAAGACCTCACAGACTTTGTAGGGAAGGACTCATCCCCCGCATTTTCAAGATGCTCTTTCCAGTGCAACTCAAGTTACCTTAACGCTTTGAAGCGTTTCACTCTGCTTGGATATTAATGTATTTACCATGTACTTTTGACTCAGTAAGAGTTTTGGTTCATTCACTTATGCATCTACCACTATTTCTCCTTTATTAACACAAGTGCCTCTAAGAACTTGTGCTAATGAGAATGGCAAAGACCCAGAAAACTCTCAGTTCTTTGAACCTCACTCACATCATATTACAAGGCTAATAGTGTCACTACTCTACTTCAATTTGTAAGTATTACAACCTCTAGAATAAATAGTACTTAATAACTTTAACACCTCCCCTCCCTCTTCTCTCCCTCTGTTAAAAACTATAGCACACAGCAGCTTTGCTTTGAGTTACAAACACCGTCCATGGGTCTTGCCTTAAATGGTCCAAATGTTTTCCATTTAACTTTCTACGTACAGGACCCAATCCCTGCTCAGTCAGAGGTAGCAGTGGAGCCCAGGGCGCAAAAAACATCTCCTTTATCACTCCCTTCTACAGGACACAGGCATAAGAGCTGAGTGTGCATTGGTACGTGAGGGACTGAGGAACATCTTCCTTACTGCAGCAGGCACAGTGTTCCCAGTTGCTTTCTTATCAGGTTGAGGAACTTCCATCCAGCTTTTCAGCTCCTACAATTTTCCTGGACTGTAATTTTGGGGTTGCATGTGGGAAGCTCTGAACTTTGTTGCCATGCTGGATTTTATCACAGAGAGAAGACATGGACTTCTTCCTGCCAGAGCAATATTCTAACCACAAAGCCCACCCTCCCTTTCATCTGGTCAGTAATGTCTATTCCTACATCATGGCAATGCTTACTGCTGTCCTTGTGCTGGAGCTAAAGCTGCCGTTGGCCTGGTTGGATCTCAGCCTTCATCAGTTAAAGACCGAAGAACAGAAGGTCCGAATTCCTGCATCATCCCTCCGGTACAGTGCAAATCAGACATGTCTAATCCACAGAGCAAGGCAAGAGCATGATAGTAGAGGTCTTCAGCCTCATCTGAGATGAGGAAGAGGCTCGGCTCACATCACTCTCATGTTGTGGGTGTTAAAGAAGAGAAAAACAGGGGTTTGGGGGTGCCTCCTGCAAGTGTAGTAGAAGAAGAGGGGAAAAGTGGTAGAGATTTGTAAGGAGACACTTTCTGCAAGAGGAAACTTGAACAAGCCAAGGAAAGAAACTCTTTCCTACTGTTTCTCTTCAGAATGATGGCATCCTGACTGCATACACCTGGCCTGGCCTCACTCATGTGGTGGAAATTTGCCACTAGGGAAGATGATGCTCTTAGTTTTCCTGACAGTGGTTTATGTAAAATGATGCACCAGGAACGAGGGCACATGCTGCCACGTTAACACTGAAATTTCTCCAGCTGGGTGGACCCAGGCCTGCCTCAATTGCCAGCACAATTTCTCAGTTAATTACTGTGACAATGGTGAGGCACTGTCATGGGTTGCCCAGAGAAGCTGTGGATGCCCTCTCCCTGGAGGTGTTCAGGGTAAAGCTGGATGGAGCTCTGAGCAACCTGGTTTGGTGAAAGGTGTGCCTGACCCTGGCAGGCGGGTTGGAACAAGGTGATCTTGAGGTCCCTTCAAACCCAAACCATTCTGTGATCATGTGAGTTAGCTATTCCGTGGGCTGACTAACATGCATGGGCATTTTAGGTGGGCACTGTTTTTTCAGGATATTGGTTATGGCTGTTTGCTGCTTTGGAGTGGTTTTGTCTATGGGCTGTTTGTGCAAGAGCACTTGAGGAAGGGGAGCTCCTTGTAAAAACAAGCTGCATAAGTCAGACAACAAAAATTTCTCCTTGCTGCTGACATGGGCCCCTTTATCATTTGTTTGTACCCGAAACTGAGTGTAGTGTGAGCTACACTTGCAACTGTGCTCAGCCATCCAGGATTTAAGTTACACTAATACATTTCAGCACAAATTAACATGTTCATCTGAACTTCAGGCCGATTTTGTTGTAGGGGCACAGAAATAAAGTGACTGAAGCATCTGCCAACAGTCTCAAGCACAAGGCAACAGTATGCACAAGCATTTGGAAGACTTTTAAATAAGAGTATTCTTCCTTAGCTTATTATCTTGCTATTTACTATTTTGGAACCAAGATTAAAATGCTTTATTGTTTACTGAAGCAGCATATATATGGGATCTAACAGCATGTTATTTTGTGCACACTGTTTAACATTCTTTATTGCTCCAACTCATAAGGTTTATTTGAAATCAGTGGAGGAATTCATCCCATCCACCATTTACTCAGCCATTATCAGCTACTGCAAAAGTGCTGTGTGGAGAATAAACACCAGTTATTTACGAGCTTTTGCAAGCGTGCAAACTCCTGACAGAAAATTATGTTTTTAAGATCCATTATTATTTATGGCATCTTTGTGTCGCTCTATGCAGTTGTATTCTATATGGAGGTTGCTCTGGAGGTAAGGTCGCTCCTGGAAAGAACAGTAGCTACCTGGTTTTACTTGACTTTTGAGTTGGTTTATGCTTGATTCCAGCCTCCTTTTCGCTCTCTCTCAACCCCCTCCACTCAAGCAAAAGTCCTTCTTCTTTTGCTGGTATCTATAGTGAGCATAGAGTTGAGGGAAAATTAAACTCTACCTCATGTTTTGATCAAATCTTAGTCAAGTCAACGGGAAGTTTTCCTGTCAGAGGGGGAGACTGATGATGGAATAGTTTTCCCAAACTCCAAGAAATTTCCAACATGGAACCTCCATGAAAAGTTAGGCAGATATTGGCCAGGAATAATTTAGATGGCAGGTACACAGATATGAAAGAGAGAGTCCAGTTCAGTGGATCATGAGCCACTTCACACGGGAACATTGTTTGGCTCAATTTGAGTCACAGACCAGTGCTCATCTAAAGGCAATTTCCGACTGTCAGCTGAGTGAAGGAAACTCCTCTGAATTCTCCAGCTAAATATGATAGAGCACTGTTTTTCCAATTTTTCCACTTATTCCACATGTTTTGTTTATGTTTGATGCATTAACACGATTTACGTTCTCCTCCTCCACCTTCGTGAAATTTTTCCTGGTCTTGCTACTCAGCTAGAGACAGGGGTGCATGTAATAGCTAGTGGTTGCTTCAGATGAGCAATTTCAGTGGAAATGTTTAGTGCAGCTTCATGTTTCATCTTCCCAGAACCTTGGTGACACCTCGTCTGGAATACATGGTTTGCATCACGTCTCTGTTTGTGTATTCCCAGGTTTTGATTATCTGAGCTCTCAGAGGAAGTAAATGCCAAGAGCTATGTACCTTTGCTAAATAGCATTCTTATGCTGGTTTTGCATAATCAAGCAGCACCTTTCATCCTATAATATATTTTAAATGTCTTTTAGACAAAGCCCAATCTGATGAGGCTGACTCTGCAGCAGCAGGGAGCGTGCATGGTACACTGGGCTTTAGAGTAATGGTTTAGATCTCTCTACAGCGTGTAGCACACATAAGCTTTGAAGCATAAAAATCATAAATGATTAACCTACTTGATTTCACATAAATGATAGAAATATGCTCTTCATGGTTTATTTTATTGTCTAAAAACGAAGGCATTGTGTGATCATGTGATGGTGTCTTTTTATGGTCTTTAGTGATTCTAGTCCATTTTGTTTTAACTGTCAATTTTTCACTGTATTAATTGCTAATTATTATATATCTGTATACATGACACTTCAATTATCATCATGGGATCATAACTGTTAGGATTGAATATTGTCTCATCTCCATGAGCTATTTCCACTACAAGCTAGGCAGCCTTAAAGAAATTGCATCCAAATATTTTTCATTCTTATTTTTATTAAAAAGATTTTTCAAATAAGAAAGAATCTTACTAAAACATTCAGCTTGCAGGAAAACACAGAGGCTTTGTAAGGAAAACTAATCCAGCCTTTGTTAACTTTTTAATAAGCAACATTCCAATTCAAAATTTGAGGGAAGATCTGATACTCTGAAAATAAAGAAGTTAATGCACATCAATATAGACATTTCCAATACCAATTAAAAAACCAAACAACACTTCCCAAGAGCTTCTCTGAGATCTACAGGTATATTAAATATGAAGCAGTGTACAATTTTATATTTACCTATCATAAAACTGGGCTCATTATCCCATCTCGTTGGCAGGTGAGAAAAGCAGGTGGAACTTGTTTAAAGAGAGCTGAGACAACCAGGAGACTCTGGAGACAACCCAAAAACATATCCCCAGTGTCACATACACACATGAGCCTATACAGAGAAATTATGGCAGTGCCACCTACTAAACACGTTCAGTCATGCATTGATATACCTGAGCCTCGTCTGGAGGCATGATCTAAAATATTCATCTCTCCTGCAAACTAAGAGGCAAAGATAAATTCCCCCACTTTGTTTGAAATGCTGTTTTTTGACCTCTGGGATATAGAAAGATTTATATAAATAGAATTTCTCTTTCTGCTCGCTTCCCTGTCCTGGAGAAATATGTATAAATAAGAGATCAAAGATCCTGTACAAACATTCAATATAAAGCTGACAGGCTGCAAAAGCAGAGCTTCTTCCTCTGTATCTCAGAGAAGAGTGACTCAGGAAACCCCTGGGACTTTGCAGAGCTCCTTCTTCCCCTAGACTATACTCTTTGAGGGAGGCCTTTTCTAATTTCATTTTCATTTCAGTGGTTCCTTTGAAAATGTAAATAAGTCAGAATGATTAGGTGGTAAATTGTTTATATTAAATGCAGCAAGGTATTTTTTGAGTACTTTGGATATTTTGGAATTACGTGGTGTCATCTGTGCCCTGATTTTGTCCTTCTGGAGGCTGCTGAATCCCCAAGTGGCAGTGAAGATGGAAGACTTGCAAACTTTAGCTTTGTCCAGCCCCTCAAAAGCCCCCAAAAAGTTTTGTTTGTTTTTAAGTTAAGATCCTATCAGACAACGTGGCATTTCCTGCTTTATCCTTAGTCTTTTTTGTTTGAATGCCTCATCAGTTACATGCCATCATTCCAGCCCGCTCTGCAGAGCAAATAAGGTCCAGCAGGAAGATATTGATGGCTTTATCAGTATGAAATACTCACAATGCATCACCTGCATGCTTAGGAGTGTAATGCTGACAATAAATATGATAATAGTTGTCACACATCAGTGAGAGAAATGTTGTGCTTCCAAAGCACTGAATAAATTGCATTTTCCCTTATTTATTCAGTGCAATAGATGGCACAAAGATGGTAGAACCAACCAACCATTTTGACATGTTTACAAGGATTTTAAATCATGAAATGGATTATTGCAGTGCTGAAAGTATTTGGCAAATGCATTTTATGCACAGCACATTCTGCTTGAAGAGGCAGGTTTTTAATTTACATTTGTTAGAAACGCCCATGACAAGGAAGGATTGTGTGTCAAAGACACCTTTAGTAACAAACACAGTAACCTGCATTGTTGCATCGGATTTGCTTCACATTCAACCACACAACTTAACAGAGAGGAGGCGTGAGAGTCAGAAGAAATATGCAGGTGCCCATGAATCACCTTACAGGCTGTAGCCTGTTTTAAACTAAATCCACAATGAAGTCCAAGCATGGCCAAGCTGTTTCTCTTGAGTGGGTTCACAAATACACCCAGTGGTGAGTTTGGATCCATAGATCCCAGCTAACGAACTTCCCTTAGTGGTCCTTCCCCACCTCCAAAATCTGGGTTTAATAGAACAAATTTATACCCATTTGAGCCTGATGTAATAAAGTGCTAAATATTTCCTGAAACAAATTCCAGACTTATTTTATTTCCCACTGCATCTCAAGTATAACCAATATGAAATTAGGATTTCAGGACTAAGAAATAATAGGAAACGTCCTGGTGGACCAGGCCTATCTTACTTAGGGCACACATTTTATCCCACCAAACTTGAACACTCTGAAATTAAAGTTTTGCTAAGATCATCCATGGTCCTTGCAAGGAAAGGAAACAGGTTTTTGCAGGAGGGGAATCAATACTCTGAGGAGCAGACTCTAAAGAAAAGAGTTTTCTTTCAACCGTTTCTTTTATCCCTTCCATTTCTGGATTCAATAAACCAGATCTTCAGCAGCTGTAAGCCAAACCCATTTCAGCTGATTTAGAGCAGCTGATGGTCTGGTCAAAAATTCTAAATCAGCATTTTTAAGGCTTCAATTAACCTTGGCTGCCCCAAATATGGTGTTCAAAGATGGCAGCAGTTAACATAAATGTGAATTGTTTAAGGAATTAAGAAGCAGAAAACAAACCTAGTAAGAAATAAAGGGTACATTGTAAGCTGTTTGAAGCCTTGATTTTCATTTAGATTGTAGTTGCAGGCTAAATAACCATGGCATTCTGCGAACCAAAGAGCTGTGGCTTTATGAAAATGTGTTAGTTTTATACAGAAAAAAAGCCCAAAAAGTCAGAGCACCTTGTAACAGGGGAAAATAATATGATAAAAATGCAATGGAATAAAGAACTGAAATCCTATGAAATTCACTATAAAATGAACCAAGAAAAATGGAATACTAGAGACAGGTCAAAAAATTAGAAAAAATAGCTATTTCTTTGTTCCCTTCGCCAGAAATTAATAACACGCACATATTTAATGTTCTCCAAGTTTAGACATGGTACTGTTCCCATTGAATTAGGCATGTATACATTATTAACGTACATCAAACTACATTAAATTAACATGAATGGTTTGATTTAAAATCCACAAATGCCTGGCAGTAATGTATCCTTACATCAGGAAAAGAAGTGATCAGAAACCTTGCCACAAGTTTCTAGTTCCGCTGAGTAGTGTTACAGCCTTCATATGATTTCAGGGCACATTAAAACTAATTTCTTCTCTAAATATCTGTGGGATTTTGTGTATTTGCTCACCCTTGGGCTTTAAGGAAAGGAGAAACAGCACCATGAGAAGTACTTGAGGCAATCTTAGGAACCACAGGCCATTGGCAGGACAGAGACAAAGAGCCCCTAGCAGTGCCAGTGGCTGCTGAAGATCTTTCTTCTCCCAACTCTTGAGGCAGCTGAGCAGTGTTCATATAGAAACACAGTGCTTTGTGCAGTCTGTTTGCTCTGCTGCCTGTGCACAGTAGGGCCTTATGTTAAATGGTCTCCAGGGAGCATTATTTGTGTGTGCTTTGTGTATCCATTCACATTCCAGCTTTACTGGGCTACATGAAGGCACATGGAGCAATTTTCTTCTCCCACCCCTTTTGTCCCTGCATACCCCATATTAGCACCACTTGCTGCACACTCCCTTTCACAGAAGAAGAGGTTGCCTGTTGCAGCGTGTGCTGATGGAAGTGCCACAACCTTCCCGAAAGCGTCTCCGAATACCGAGCCGCTCCAGCAGGGCCGCTGCGCCCCAGCCGGACACGCCAAGACTTCCCGGCCGATCCCCTTCGGGCATAGCTTCCCGGCCGATCCCCAGAGACCACGTCTCCCACGGAGGGTCAGACTCTAAGGAAGCAGCCCACAAAGGGTCAGGCTCTCAAAGGAAGGGAGAGAGTCGCATCCCCCTCCAGCCACTGAAGCAGCCAGCACTGGCACACCCATGGGTGGACGACAGAAGAGCTGGGAAGGGTCCTCACATGGTGTTCCGCTAGAGGGTTTATTGAGGCCTCATCACAAAGGGTTCCAGGGGCAAAGGACAGGGAACAGTGGAGGGTAGAGGGTTTTATATGGGGGCAGAGAGAGGGTCAGGACCGATATGTTGAGCGTACAGGGCCAGGACTGGGGTGAGGGAACCAATAGGGATATCACGAGGGAGCGACTAAGGAACAAGGGCCAGTGGGGAAGCGGGGAAAGGAGAACATTCTAGGGCATAGACACTTAAGGGATAAAGGGCTGGGGAGGATAAAAAATCAATCAGGAAAACAGAACTCAGGTGAATTAATTCAACATATCCTAGGAGAAGCCTGCCACTCAAGCCTGGGGGAGGATTTCTACCCTTAGAGCAGGCCCCTCTAATGGGCGCGCTACCACAACTGCCCTCTTCATGGCTGTACCCTGTCCAAGAGCTCTTTTATAAATCATTCTGTGGTACCTTTTTGTTCCTGTGGAGCACACATACACGTACTCACACTCTGTTCCCGGACCTCTCCCCAATTTACTTGGTTGCATTTGGTACAAGTCACACACTGTTTAGTGCTGCTCTACTTGCCAGGCTGCAGACTGTGAATCACTATCTTTCCTTAGCCCATTCAGGACTGATCATAAGCAGAAAACTTCCTACCATTACAAGAAAAATTTGCAGGAATATTCTGATAAGGAGGGCTGTCGGCGGAGGGAAGACTCGAGCACTCAATATGAGTTGTCAGCAAGCTTCGTTTATTAGCCGCACGTCTTACATTCTTATAGCTATTCTAACTACGCTGTTCCACCCCGCCCCCTTTCCTCCTACATTCTGTTTATCTACATACACTCAGTTGTGGACATCTGGCTTGGCTGCCAAGGTCACGCCGTCCTTGGGACTTGTCGTTTTGCTAGCCGTTCATCATTGCTATCTCAACACCACTGTTCCGCTGTTATAGTTCCTTTTCCCAGAGTCGGCATGTCAATAGAGGGCTTTTTTTCATCTCTAATGCAGTGTGCAACAACAAAGTTCAAGAAACACTGCAGAAAAATCTTCTAAAACCAGAGATGCCATAAAAAACAAAATTACTTTAATCTAATTTCTATGAGAATGGAGACTTATTTAATTATGTCTTCTGTATGTGTATGAATTTGTCTTTTCCCCACATTGAACCTATCAGACTCAAAATTTGAGCAAACTTGCCTAAGGGGTAGGGACTTCAAGAATGTTCTTCCACAGGTATGATGAGAAAAGCTAGACATAAAGAAAGATCCCTTTCATGTATTCACTGAAGAAATGACAGAAATAATGCTTAAATTCTTACTAAACTCTCGAGAACACTGAAGTGAAAACAGCTTTTGGTATTTTCCTGCAACAAAGGATTTTTCTCTAGGTGATCATCTGAAAAACAGCAGAGAATTCATCATAAAGCTGCAGGAAACCATGCTTTATCACTTCTTCTCAAGAAACTGCTTATTGTCTCCTCAGAAAAATGGCAGAAATAAAGGATTCCAGCAAAATAATACATTCCTTATATTAATTTAGAACATTGCACAAGGGAATCACTTTGCAAGTTTCCATCTACTGAAACAATAGCATAGCTGGGAAACACAAAAGCCACAAACTGCTATTCACAAACTGCTCTTTAGCTTTAGTGTTGGCTTGCAGTATCCAGATGCCCCCCTTGCTGCAAACCAGCACAGCTTCAAGAAAATTGATATAACTCCGCTTGACAGTACTAAGCAAGGTCTTTATGTTGAGATATTTCACAAGACATCCATGGAGCAGTATGAGCAGAAGATCCCTGACCTGCTGGAGCTCAGTACTAATGACTTCTTTTGCTTTAAAAATTATGATTAAAATCTAAGAACACCCACCCTAAAAATGAAAACAAGGAAAAAAAAAAAAAAAAAGAAAACAAATAAGACGACCCCACATTGCTGCGAAAGTATCTAGAAAATATTTTGCATCCTGCTTCTTTCAGTATCTTCCTCTAAGGACAAAGGTGATGGTTGTCCTAAACCTTAGTTTCTCCTCAACAGCTTCTTGCAGCAACTGAGAATCAACTCCTTATGTACATTTTCTTCAAGTTTTGATTCAATACAGATGCCTGGTTTTCCACTGTTTTTAAATCTTCTTCCCCTTTCGACACATTTTTGATTTCCCTGCCTTCTATATCTTGAAGAATTAATTTTTTTTTATAAGGGTCATTAAACTTTCCCTTCAGCTACCTACCAGGCTGATGAGATGGCAGTAAACTCCTGAGGGAGTCTAGATGTGCCTGGTGCTGCCTCAGGAAGGATGTTGAGGAAGATGTCTTGAGGTTCCTCTTTGTTTTATATATCTGTCATTGCCACCATCTTTCCTTCTTGGTGCTGATTTGGTTTTTTTGCCATTGATTACAAGATCCCAAATTCAGCAAAACTCTTCAGTATATGTCTGTGTTCATCCTGTCTAGAAAAACTGTCAGGAATGAACTTGGTTCCCACTGCAATGACTTCTTGAGCATCTCAGTAAAGTCTTTTGCCTGAATTCTGCCTTTTCCTCCTGTTTCTTCAAAGTGTCTCTCATCCCAGTATCAGACCTCTGCGTGTCAGACCTTCTGGGTGATCTTGTTCCCAGTCACTGTCCAGCTCCCCCTTTTGCTCGGATCTCCTCTCTTCCTTATTTACATTGCAGGATTGTTTATTGATCCCCTGAACTGCTCCAGCTTTGTCATCACTGTCCAGATCCAGCTGATCCCGTACTCAGGGCCTACAGACTGGGGATAAATGCAGCTCCAGCTGATACACCTCAACCAAGCTGTCCTTCCAGCTGTGTCCCTCTTCCACTGCTCCCAACAACAGGTTCTGTCACTGGTGGTGAAAAGGGAACTTCAACCCAAATGTAAGCAAAGAGTAGAAAGGCCAGGAAAAGGGCAGTAAAAGACTGAGGACCAAAAACTGAATACAGGTTCCCCTATAGGGATGCAGTGAAATAGGGAGCAGCTCCATGGTTACCTCCCTCTGCCTACAGCAATGGGTGGAAATGGTTCAAATACACATAAAGACCAGATCAGCAATTTAACAACTAGAAGATTTCTCAGTGAGACATATATACTAAGAAAACAGTTAGCTTCCTTTGAGGATGATCTTGAAAGATCGTTTCTGGTTTGGGGGGGGGGGTGTTTGGATTTTTTTTTCTTTCAAAAAAATTAACATGCTAGGAACCCGAATCTAGTAATAATAAATGATATTCCTGTACCAAGATATTACATTATAATTATGTCGTTTAAGTTTTTGTGGTTCATTTTGAGACACATGGAAATAAGATTTATGTTTCAAAAGGTAGTGAGGGGAAGGGCACTATTGATCATTGTTATAATAATCAGGCTTGTGTTTGCAGATTTAATCTGTTTGTGCTAGGCAACAAAGACTTACTGTAGATGAGCCTATGTCTCTGGCAGAAATATAAGAACATTAGACTAGCTCTAGAAAACACTGAAATCTGGAAATAATTTTCAGAATTTGTGGGTTGATTTTACTGAACCTTTGGGTTTAAGTTAAATCATTATAATTAGGGTTTTTTTATTGCGTGGTTTGTTTGTTTTTCTTTAATATGAGAACAGTTAGTGATCTTTATTGCTAGCAAAACTTGACTCCTAATAGCAAAATAGTGGAAAGATGATAACAGGTTATACTAAGTGACTGATTTACCCTTCTTCATGCAGGCCAATTTATTGTAATTAAAAGTTGCCACTTCAGCACATGGGTCAAGGACTAGGGCTCGTATAATCATTTTCTAAAGAAACACTGAAGAGACAGAAGAATAAGGTCTCTGCTCCCACCATCATTTTTTCTGCTTTGCATAGTTAGCAAAGCTTGTTGCTGAAATGCCTAATTTGCACACATACAAGGAAATTAATTTTGATCTCTTACAGGCTTGTTATTCCAACCCAGGGCAAATAAAAGTTGCTCTGTATAACAAACACTTGAACTGAGTCCTGAGTCCTGCAAGAGCTTCTTCATGTGCATTTAAATTCAGTTGACCTAGTCACATTAAAGAAGATAGTACAGACCAGATCATATAGAATTGGCTTCACAACTGGCAGAAAAGTCGTAAGTATTCTGCTTGGGTTTAGTCCTTATCTGCAGGGTAACTACCTTACCCTGGCTATTCCAAAATTTAAGGCTTGTTGTGGTGAACTCTGCTCATAGTATGCTCCTGTTTTGTTGGAGCTGTGGCTCTTTTACTCTAATGTACATTTGTACTTGTCCTCCTGATACACATTTTTGTAGTTTTTTGGGGTTGTCTTCAGCACTTCTTAGCTTTGCCCAAGAAACAGTTTCATGCCGAATTCTAAGAGAACCAAAATACACCAAACACCAGACAACCAGGTGGGCAGGTGCAGTACTTTCTCCTCTGGAAATAACAGTAGTACATGGATTAATTGTGAGACATAATTCATTTTAAGTCAATGGGCAGCTGAACCAAATAAGGCTGCCAAGTTCTTATTTTCCACTTAACTCTGAGGAGGATAAAAGGGAAAACAGTGACCTAAACTAATATATAGGCAGGTTCAAAAATGTTCAGGCTCAGGGAACATATGAAATATGCAAAGTCTACCTGGAACAGGCAAGCAAAGAATACAGCATGAATCAGTTTAAGATTAATCTTCAAAATAATCACCTCAGTGTGCTGCAACAGCCAAAAATACCGAGCAAATTGTGGGCATCATGAAGCAAGTTATTGAGAAAAAGACAAAGGGAGTAATTTTAATGCTACAGAGACCCATGGTCAGTGCTCATACCAAGTGGGAGGTGATACAACTGGTGTAGTCCTGCATCTCCAGAGGGATGTAATGCAGTTAGGAAAAAGGAAACAGGCAGGTAAATGGTCAAGGGAGAAGAGAAAAAGTCTAGGACTCAGAATTTATGCAGGGGAAGGCTAAGGGGGACATAATGAAGGATTTCAGTCATGAAGGGGGTGGGTAAGCCAAGGGTGGACCCTGTTCACTGATACTGCAGAATGAGGGCAAGGGGACATTCAGTGAAAATAACAGGGAATCAGTACCACAGAGATGAAAGACAGTGAGTACGTCTTTGCATTGTGTCAGGGAACTCATCAAACCTGCTACAAAGGACATTGGGGACACAGAGGTGTCAGCAGGGTCAGAGAGAGATTACAAGAATTCAGGGACTACAGACAGGTCCATGAGTAGATACAAAAATGTCTAGGCAAGGACATACTTCCTAATCTCCCTAACAGATTAAATCTGGAAGAGGAGGAACAGGGGGAATGCAGAACGTGACAGGCTCCAGTGCTCACCCTAACAGAATCTGCAACCTCCACTTCTGCAGAAACAGCCTCAAGTGAGATAAACTGCAGCTCGGATCTATTTCTTATGTACTTAAAAATCAACTAAAAAGGCACAAGAACAGTCTGTGGTGTTGATTTGATCCTACTAGGGAGGGAGTGGTAACTGCCAAAGCCAGTCTGAGTCAGAGCCAGAAATACAAAGGAAAACAAAATATTCATGTTATTCCCAACAAAAACAACATAGAAACAAAATAGAAGTTAAAAATGCTGCAGCTGGGACTGAGAATTACTTTATCAGCCACAAATGGTGTAGGACATATAAAGCCTGTATAAAGGACAATATTTCCAGAAGACACAGTGCTACCATGTAAAGCACTGGTGAGACCTACATACAGCTCTCTTCAATCTTAGTCAAAAAAAAGCAGCTCTCCAGGGAACGGAGAGTCTAAATTAGGAGGTGAAACTAAAAAAGTGTGTGCTGGTCAGCCTAGCCAAAGAAAGCCTGAGAGGAAAGATAATTTGTTCTCTGTAAACGTATTAGTGAGGTAAATGTCAGAGGAGGAAGATGAGGTAATTAAGCTAAAGGAAAATGTTGTCACAAGAATTAATGAGCAGAGACTAACCAGAAATGTCCTCAGGGTGGACTTGCTAATTTTCAGAAGATTTCAATCCTGGAAGAGCTTTCTGTTTGGAGCAGGAGGAGGAAAACAAGTAGTTTTGAGCTGTTCCTTTCTCAGCCTCTAAAAGGAATAACACCTTTATAGCAAAGGACCACACTTGGTGACTCAAGGGATCACTTACTTTGCCATGTCCCTTGCTCTCAGTGTCCCTTAATCGTTGAGCACAGACATCAAATAAAAGTGGCGAGTCCTGTGGGATTTCCCATGTCAGGGACCTTGGGAAGGGGAGGAGCAGCTGCCCATTATTTTTCATGGCCCCACCATCAGGCCAGCAGTACCTCGTGATCAGCAGTGTCAAAGGGGACATGTGTGAGGCTTTGAAAGGCTCTTCTGTTGCACCCTAACCTGGGTCTCATTAGCAGGGCACTGCAGCACGTGGTGTGAATGGGGATGTCAAAGGCACTGGACATCGCATTGCTCACCTTCTCTGGACCCAAGGTCACAATTATTTTTCTTGAAGACCTGAGAGGTTCTTCACACAAAGCCTGATTTCTGTTCTGTGTTTCTGCTTTTCTTCTTTCTCTATTCTCTTTTGCCTGGACCACCCACTGCACCCCCCGCACCCCCTTTATCCCTACTGCTTCTGCATCCAGAGGTAAGCAGAGCTGCAGTAAAGCAACTTAACACTGCACCCAGCTTTAGTCACAACTTTCCTAAGCCTTTACATATCAAGAAACAGAGTGAGAGAACCAGGTGGAGAATCTGCTGGGCATGTTCTTTAAGCTTGCACTGCTGAAAAAAGAAAGCGCAATATGTTGAATATTTTCTGTATTTTTAAATTAGGGTAATTAAGACTTCACTGCTTTCTCCTGTGTTACCTGGAATGCTGAATAAAACCACCAGGGCTGCAAGCTTTTCCCAATAAAGCTGATTCCTAACTATTTTAAACACTCTCCAGGCAACAGTTTAACATTGTGTCTCTACTCACAAAGTTTTCATATTTCCAAGTCACAGATCACTGTCTTGTGACTACTGCTGTTTAAATATGGTCTAAAGCAGAACATTTAAAATCTACAGGACCATAATCAACTAAACCCACACAACAGCGCTTTGAATAATAGAGAACTAAGGAATAATGGAAAGCCCACAAATATATAACTAAGCTAATATTAGGAGCTCAGGAAATCTGTTTAATAGTACAGCCAAAAGCCGAGAAAGCCAAGTTTTCACTGCTGATGTGTCAGCCTTTCCAATATTTCTGCAACCTGTACTCTTACAGCCCCAAGAATGACATTTGTACAAGTGTGCCTAAGGTGTCACTTGAAACAGAAGATGTGGAGAAGATATTCCAGCTGACTGTGGAGTTGTCCTGCAGTCATATCTGCTCTGCTGCTCCAGGGCAGGAAATGAATGGCCCTAAGAGTGATGTAATGTATCTATCACTGAGGCAGCTTATCAAAATAAATGGAGGGCTGAAACTTTGCATCTGGGTGGTCAGAAAAAAAATGAAGGAGATTCTGATGTGCAGGCATTGCCAGCCCCCCCAGCCCCTAATAAAAAGTGGTATTAGCATAGGTGTTATTTGATGTATGGATCTAAAAAAAGAAAAACCTTTTACAATCAGCAAGTAAAGCAGATAATGGAAAATTACCAACAGGGTAGAAAGCCAATTTCTTTTGCCTGACTTCACAGAGGAACAGATCTGTGATGCAGCTGTTTGCAGCTCTCCGTCAAACTGCAAACCTGAAGTTGTCATACCTTTAACAGTAAAGAGAATAACAGCCTTTTAAACTCTACTTAAAGTGTCAAGGCCTCACTCCCCACAGCCACCCCACCTTTAAATCAACAGTAAAGGGTTCAATGATTTCCAGGGTAATAGGAATTTGCTCTTATTTGAATGTGACATTAACATGGATATACTGTTCTCAGGAGAACTGACTGCTGTGGGCCAGAGCTGGACATTGATTTCACACCAAATTCCCCATTGATCCAGCATGGTAGGAAGTCTATTCATTGAACTGATAGCAGGATATAGCTATACAGTGTTTGTTTTCCTTTTAATATGCAGCTTCAACAGCAAGCCATGCATGAATTTAATAAAAGAAGATAATAATCTATCCATTCTATGAGCAATACACTGAACCTGGGTGGTTATCAGACCTGCTGCTATAAATCATGTCAAAAAAGAGACCTATTTTAGCTTTACCAGTGAAAAGAATTCCTCTGTTTTAAATATACAGAACCTCTGCTTCTCACTCACATTCAGTTAAATTGATAATTGCATTCAGCTATGGTTTATCAATGTAAAACCATCTGCAGAAGAGAATCAAACCTATTGTACTGTTAGAAAACAAGCATTTGAAGGCAACTAAGAAGCTCTAAACAGTGAATTAAAGTATCTGTAGTATCTGTTGCAATTATCCCTAGTTGTTCAACATGCTCCTTCAGTGCTGTTTCCTATTCAGGCTTGGAGGTTTTGCTAAGGTCACCCTATGAAACAATGAAAGGAGATGCTTTGAATATGCTAATGCCTTCTGGTGGAAGAGAGAAAATGGGCTGATGTGAAAGTCATTGACAACCATAAGGGAAACAGAGTGGGTGGTACAATTGTAAGCAGAGTGCTGTGTCTGTGGCTCAGTCTGGGAACAGACCCTTAACAATCATTTTCAGCTAGACACTTGTTTGTAAATGACAGAAGTGAGGCAAAAGGAATTACATGCATAATGTTTTTCAAGTAGAAAATATCTGTCCTTCTAAGGCATAGGTTGAAAGTTACTTTCTTAGGCACAGAACTGTGTTGAATTCAGCTCTTACTCTTCATTCAGAGAGGATCATTAAAGCCAAGAAAGGGACTCTGAGTGCAGAGTAGCATAAAAAAGATCAAAAGCTGGGCTGGCACATGTGGAGAGTGTTGACTTGCAGACACCAATTTCATTTCATGGCACAAAGTTCATGGCATGGCTGTTCTTACTAACATAAGTAAACATCAGTGTTTTGGTAAATTATACAATTTCCTCTTTCTCCATTACCAGTTCATGTGGAGAGAATGAAGGGTTTGCTCTCTACCATACCTGACCTAGCAAATAGGCATGGTTTGTGCAATGAGCCTCTCAGAAGAGTGCAGAATGATATCAGATGGTTGCTAAAAGAACTGTGGATCCTAAGTGCTGCCTGCTCTTATCCCCAAGCATGGCTCTCCAGCATTTCCACGGTAACAAAGTAGCGTGGAAACCTGATTACAGTAACAAGCTCTGCTAAGATATCTAAAGTGGCCAGTGAACAAAGTGAAGGAAAATAAATCTTCTAATTTTCTCTTAATCGTGGCATTATGGCAATCCTTCATGATCATTTGAGTGATTTAAAATGAAGCAATACAGTAGGAAATAAAAATGTTTGGGAAAAAATTTCAAACTCACTCATAGATCCACTTACCAGTGTTTAGCTGATGAGAAAGAAATAGGCTGCTGTTGGTTGCATGCAGCTCATGCCCCAATCAGCAAAAAAGCATAGAAGATGGCTACAACATAAAAATAAGTAATGACAAGTGATCAGAAATGCTGCAGTATGGAGGGCACAGAAACTGGAGCAAACTTACCAGTCTCAGCACTATCTATCCTTACCTGGGACAAATCCATGAATAGGTGAGATTTTTGGGACAGCTGAGGTAGGGCTTTGGGCTTTACTCCATGCTTAATGAGAGATCTAGAAGTTTTGTTAAGACATCTTTGGAAAATATGTAGGTGAAGGAATCTGAAAGCAGCTTCTGAAAATCTCACCACTGAGCCAGGGCTGCCTGGTAGGGCAGAGCAGACATCAGCATTATCATGGGTGCTGGAAGCACCATTCAGAGCATCATGGAGATCAGAGGACAGTGAGGGGAAGTCGTTTAAGTGAAACTCAAGACAGAGAAAACCTTGCAAATAAAGAAAAAAATATTTGTTTTTCTTGTACAGAACATAAGCACAGTTTCCTGTACCCATATAAATGCTTGCTTGAGGCCAACATGTAGCAGCATCATCTCCTGTTACCCAAGACGCAATCTCAAAAGACAGTTTAAACCTAGCTGTGTCCTAACCTACACAGGAGCTTTCATCTGCTGTATGAGATTTTTCACCCAAGATTCACAGTACTTGAGACTGGATGGGATCATTACATGACCTGGCCATCCCTACCATTACATTTTATCCAGTTACTA
>VYZQ01005821.1:0-11992 GCA_013400655.1 Mystacornis crossleyi | reverse complement strand
TGTTTACTAATTTCTCACAAAATATGAAACGATTCTCAAGTGAATCATATTTCATTGAAATTTACTTCACATATCTCTCAGGTGTGATATTTACTTTGTCATATATCTTCACAATTATACTAACATGAGTAACAAAACCAATTGAGTCTCACACAAATACTGTCCCAAAAGGGATAATAAACAATCAGTGTAGATAATTAATTAAAATAAGTATGTTATTATGGAGTTAATCTTTTATTATAGACTTATAGTGAAAACATCAAGCTATATTCACACAGCCTCTGAAATGCAGTCCTGGACATTTTATTGTAGAAACTTTCATCCCCATCATTGAGACTAAACAAAATCCTTCACTAAAATCTTGTATCTAGTTTGTGAATCATCCAGAGTAAGACAGAGACTGGACGAAAACTCATCATCTGTTTATCCAATATTGCAGGCATTCTGGCCAGCACGCTGCCCTTCTTTAAACACAGCCCATTCTTGAGAAGTTGCGTTTACTCATAGCAGTATTAAAAATAAAAAAAAAAAAATATCCGCACAAAATCCTTCATCAGAGTCCAGCCAAACAAAATCAAGTCCACATAAACTTTCCAATTACTACATGGGGCAGTAAGGGCACAGGGCATCTATTTCCACCAAAAATGTTTCTGTAGCAGTGTGTAAATGCAGATTTCCACTAGTGTATTATTTCTCTTTCCACACCTTCAGGTCAAGACAACGAGTTGTAATAACAAAGTTCTACCAAGAGATCTCTTATTGCTGCTGCAGCTCCACCCTTTCACATATTTCACATAGCAAAGAGAGAGAATGCAAACAAAATATTCCTCAGAGTAATCACTAATTCAAAAGAAATGCCATAATGAGTTTTCTTCATTACATGATAGACTTGAAAGTACATGGAACAAGTAGGCAACTGTTTGGGACTTGACACACACCCCCACCCCGCTTTGTGGTAAGCAGAAAAACCCTACCATGGTTTACTTCCGCAGGCTGGCAATCACCTTTAATACAAAAATGTAAGAAATTTCTATTTGAAAGGTACATCAAAAGTTTTATCTTAAAATAGATTCGCATGCATGACTGGAAGCAGAGTCACCAAATTAAATTTCAGTTATTTTCTTTCAATCTTGTAATTCATGTAAACCATTATAGAAAGCTAGAATTATTTTCTAAATGCATCACTATGATGCAGGACTAGCATATTCTTCGTTCAGTCTAATGGAAATGTGTGACTTGCCAGTGATTGAATTGTCAATCATTCGAACAAGTAAATCCCTTTTTTCCTCCAAATTATGCTTTCAGAAGATTTTCACAGCTATTTAACCTCAGTCCCTCACTATTTGTGAGTTGTTAGTTCTGTTAATAGTCCTTTCTCTGACTCATGTCCAGAAATCTTTATCTCCAGATACCGGGAAATTTCTGAGATGCACACATCTCTATTTCCTCAGACTCTTAGCTTGACTTTCTGAGATTTGGCAAGTACAGCCTTTTGCCAACACCTGAACACTGTCTAATACTCCAATCCCAGCCAGGTAAACTGTTTCCTGAAAAACTCTCCGAACATTGCTTCCATGGCCAGTCCTTCAGCGAGAGACTTTCACCAATTTGAGCTTGTCATGCTCCACATCCACCAGAAATAGCTACTTGAACAGTACTACCCGATGCCTTTTAGAGCCAAACTCCCCAAGACTGTAGCTACGTGAACACTGAGAAGGCAGGGAACTGACAGAATCAAGCTGGGATTCGCATGCCTTTGTGGGGCAAACACCCATTGATTTGTTAGTGGAAAAGTAGTGGGTGGTCATAAAAGATTTCCTAACATGACAGTTTGTTAAGCTGCAAGTAGCCTACAAACCTGGGACTACTTTCTCTTCTTGGTGTCACCATGCCAGCTGAAGAGTTTGGTAAGTTCTCCTGCCTCTAGCTGCTTATCATTGTACTTCTGAAATAGGCTGTCACACCTTCCAAATCTGCTGCCTATTTGCTGTATGATAATACATCCTGGCCTGTTTTAATAAGAAAGAAACGCTGCATCAGAAGAACTGTATTCCTCCTGTTTAAACAAATTTACCTTCTTTTTATTCTAATGGGTAAGAACCTGCTCATGTCACAGACCTTCAGGAAAACAGGAGTGCTGGTAAGACATGCATCTAGACTTCATGTTCAGTTTCAGAAGGCTATGAAGTTTTTGCTTTTTCTTTTCCTTAAAGGTGCACATAAAGTTGCTTGCTACTCCAGTATTGATCTGAATATCATATTTACCAGTTTCAAAATGGGAATAGATATATCCTTTTGCTTCAGAGGTGTGTTGTGAAAAATCAGCTGGTAGATATTTACAAACCTTTCTGTACATCCATACTAAGCACCACAAAGACCAATAAAATTACCAGTTCTGTGTTCACTCTGTGCTATGGACAGAGTTTTAGAAAAAGCACTGACTACGCTTCAAACCATGAAAACAATATTAATAGTAGCTTTTCACTACATGTATACAATCTTTCAATTAATATATTTTGATATATTAAAACACATACACAAACCTCCATAACAGCTGCTAATTTTTAAAAATTGCACAAGTGACTGAGATTTTTAATTATTAGGAGTCATTTTCTACTAATCTTAGCAAAGCTCTAAAAAAAGTTCTTTGTGATCAGAAGGACAAAACCACAATAGTCTGGGAAAAGCAGTATGGAGCAAATCACAAGTGCAGCACATGGAGACAAATGGTATCTACACTGAAGAAAGATGTTTGGGTTCGTATTTTCTGTTACAGCGCATTCTAAGAGCACAGTTAACAGATGGATGAAGAGAGTGTGTCCTGGTAAATTACATACCTCTCTGCTGCTATTTGAATTGTAAATACAATGTTGATACTACCTACCCTGTGAATAAGTTGCAGTACACACTTACATAATCATCTGCCAATGTGAAGTGTTGAAAAAAATGCTTGCTCTTAGCTAGAAGTATGACAAAGGGACCTGAAAGCAAGTAAAAAGCAGTTAATACTGAATACTGTCTTTGTAAACAGATTTTGATGGATTTAGCTCCAACATTTATAGAACAAGAGACTAAACACAAAGTGCAATTAGGATATTGAATGTCTTCAGTATTGAATCCCTTGAGAATTGCTACATGAAATATGGAAGCTGTCCCTCAGAATTAATAAATACTGCATTTAGTATTCTATCAAAACAACACATTTTTCTCCACTATCCTCTATAAATACAAATTTTGAAAACATTACATCTTCCACTTCCTTGAATTGAAGTATTCAGCACAATGACTATAAGGCTGGGCAGTTAAAATTAGAACACGGTTTTTAACTCTCATCCAGAGAGTTGAACTCTCGCTTTGGGTGAGCCCAACTGCATCCAGACTCAAACTGGGAATACTGGGAATGAGTGTGCATTTTGTCTATATAACAGGAAGAGACTGGGTGGGCACTACCACCTGAGAGTATCACGGGCAGGAAACACAGGCACAGGATGGAAACAACGTCATGCAGTGCAGGTGCAGTCTTAGGCAATCTGTCTTGGACAAAAACCTTGCTAAATTCTAAATCCTCTTTATTTAGTGAGGAAAAAACGCAATCAAAAGGTTAAGGACTGCAGTTATTTAACTGCTATGGCCTCGACCCCTCAGCTGCTGTAACATTACACAAGGTCCTGTGCCCGCTGTCTGACACACGTTGCTGGGTATTACTGCAGGAGCCATATTTTGTATGCTCACTGACACGTGGCAGGAAGTTATATGCAACATACAGGCATTCACAAACAAAGGTACAATTTTGTATTCCAGCAGATCTCAAAAATCTCATGTCTCCACGCTGCCTAAACACGTAGAATGCCTCAACACACAATGTACTCAAGCCTTTTCTCTGCACTCACAGGGTCTTGAGAGTTCTTTAAAAGAGAACTGCCATAAATCGTTTTCTGTTATATAAGCACCAGAACAAAGATTCCTGTATTGTACTCTTTTCATAGTACTCAAAAAATACAGAGAGTGATAAGGGAGAACTGACTTTATGAATTGAAAGATTGCCAAAAATGCCTTCAACTAAGTGTCCTATAGTACTGTTATATTTTCTTTTGTATCATAAAGCCTTAAAAAATTTCGCTTTACATTACTCATTCGTAAAAATAGTTTTATCTTTGTAAAGCAGTTTATCTCAATGCAGAAAACTGTGATACGGGCTCCCTCTAGTGTCTTATCTCTAACACAAACTTGGAGTGATAAAAGCTTGCATGGGTCATTTAGATGTGCCAACATCCTAGTTAAATTACCTTCCAAAGAAAAGTTCACTGTTAGTGAAAAACAAAAATCACATTCCCAGTTAAATATGTTTATGTATTTGTACAAATCAATTAAATTCTTAGCGCAGTGTAGTAAATTTTGCTATTCCATATAACTATCACAAGATCCAAATATTATGCAATTACACATGTAACTTTGCATTGAAGTGTAAAAAAAGGAAAATATGACGAAATCCATTTTGAGATATTTCAAAAATCCAAGACTAAGCTTAGAAGCAGAATCCTCTATCTGTATATAAAAAAAAATATCTTTAAATAGACACCTGAAGTATATTTAAAAATATCCCCTTCCCCATGGACCCCTCAAAGTTGTTTCAGTAATTCAAGTAGAACTCACAGCCACTGGAGTTTGATCTTGCTTGATTCAGGTCAGTGGATGCTTTCCCCACTGCTACAAGCATGAGAACATGCAAGTAGATTATTAAATGCTTCACAGTAACTAGAGCAGGGGATAAAAAGTGTGGACGGATGGACAACTTTTGCCATCGATTAGTGAAAACTGTATTAAAAGCCATAGTAATGGAAGACACATTCTTGTCTTCCACCCAGAAGCCTGAGCAGCCTTCTTTTCCCCACCAAATACACCCGAGAAGCCGAGCTGAAGCAGCATGGATGCGGGAGTAGGCTGAACCGGGAAAAAGACTTGCATGGTTGTTCTTCCCTGAGAAAAGGGAAACCATATTGTGACTCTCAGGATACTGTCCCTGACACAATGCCATGAGCACCTCCATGCGAATATTCTTCCACGTAATGCAAGCATCAGTGTTGACAAGGCATATAAGAATTTTACAATAAACTGTTTCATTTCATTTTCTATAAACTGCTAAAATAAAAGAAACAAATTGAAAAAAAACTCCACAATTTTTAAATGCATAAAACCCCTGTGCAAATCTAGCATTTTCCCAGCCTTGTGCTTTTATATTCTTTTGGTTCCCACTCACTGGAAAACACAAGGCTTTGCCCTCAGAAAAATATATTGTAGATATGACAGCCTCTTCTAGAGCAAATAAAACATTACCTATAAACCAGACAATTACATATATGCATTTAGCAGAGCTGCATATATAAGTTAGAAATAAAATAAACATGTGGATTAGAATCTGTCATTGATAGAGATACAAAAAAATTATACATGCTTCCCTCACTTCGTAATGCTAGGATTCATACTCTTGTTTTGTTCCACAGTTCTTGGTTTAAATCTCATATTATACTTCAAAAAACCCCAAAACAAACCATCAAGCACATCACTAGATTAAAAGGGCTATTAGGTCCTCTTCAGAACAGTTAATATTTTTCATACTTTTTCCCCACTAACATTTTTTCCTTGCAATGTCTAGGGGCATTGCCAGGGCTAGTTCCATAGTCATCCTCTGCAGTCACAGAATCACACAGAATCCCAGAGTATTCTAAGTTGGAAGGGACCCACAGGGATTATTGAATCCAACTCATAAGTGAATGGCCCATACAGGGAAAATGTACTACAAGGAGAGTCTGATGCCTTCACTATCTGAGTCTTCCTTAAATTCTTTGGCTGAGCACAGAACACTGTCTGTACAATCTCTCAGTGGCACTGCTTAAAACAAGAACACGTTGAATGGCATCATGCATTCTCCTGGGCTTTTAGTACCTATATGCCAGAGTTAAATCAGCTAATAGAACTACATGCTTAGACAGCAACTGGATTCTAATAGAGTTTCTCATTTTCTAAAATTACCTTATATTAGTAAAAATCAAGACAAATAGAAATAAATGCATTATGTCATATTTTCCTTTCTTTATTCTTCAGTGCCAAATTATACGTATAATTACATCAGAGATTTTCATTACTAATGCAGTTAGGACTTCCTTTTAGTTTTAGCTATTAGTAAGACAAGCTAGCACCCATTATTATTATGGGTTGGAAAGGACAGTCAAATACTACTTACAACATCACCTAAGTTTTCAAACACAAAAATCGTTTACAACCTCCTACAAAGCTCAGTAAGTCTACAATTCATATTAACTTCCTTATAGCTTTCATAGGTACTACAGCTCCCCACAAGCGGGGTAAAAGATGGCTTTTGGGGGTTTTTTGGCATGCTTGGAAGATAAGTTTTTGAAAAATAATCAAAGGAATGAATCACTATCGCTTTAAGTTTGTTCAGGGAGAAGCCCTTTTGGTAATTGTGTATTTTATGTGAAAGGGTTTCAGCCAACGTTCACCCCAAACCTGAAAATACTGCATCCCACAATACCCCATCAGAAAGCACACTAATATTTAGTCTGTGATTCAAATAATTTTATGGAAACATCCTATACAAAATAAGTTCAACAAAATAAAGTAGTTAATCTAATCTGTGAGTCCAGAGACGGGCAATGAAGCTGGTGAAAGATCTGGAGCAGAAGTTTTCTGAGGAGTGACTGAGGGAACTGGAGTTGTTCAGCCTGGCAAGAAGAAGGCTCAGAGGGGACCTTACCACTCTACAACTACCTCAAAGAAGGGTGTAGAGAAGTAGGGGTCAGTCTCTTCACCCAAGTAACAAATGAGAGCTCCAAAGGGAATGGCCTCAAGTTGTGCCATGGAAGATTTAGACTGGATATTAGGAAAAATTTACAGTTGGACTTGATGATCCTGGAGGTCTTTTCCAACTTAAACAGTTCTGTGATCCTAAACCACTTGTCTATTGAGGTCCTTAGGAAATCAGCAGCCACAGAAGCAAACCCACCACCCTGCTTCCAGCAGGGTAACTCTGCAGCTCCAAGACCTTACTGCACCTAGTCCAGCAGACTCTTGCCTGGGGCTGAGTCAAAGCTAATATACTTAAACCAAGCCAAGGCAGCTCTTCTGTGAGCTCTGATTTATANTATTTTCAGATAAATTCTTGCATCAAGTGAATACATTATGGCATTTCTGTAGCATTTAAATCTATGACCCTAATTGCACAGACTTAAGTTCTGCCAACATTCACACACACAAACATGTGGGTTTTTAAGTACAAGCCCTTCAGTGTACTCATGTTTTGTTTTTTTTTTTTCAAATGCACATGACTGCAAAGTGCTCAAACAACTGAGACCACGTGTGCTGAGCAGTTTCCTCTTACTTTGAATAGTATTTCATTCATAATAGTCCTACTAATATCCTTTTAATTTGCTTATAAGAAATCACATTTTATTACAACTTTTCACATTAAACATAAATCAAGGACAGAGTCAAAATCAAACAACTCCTTTTTTTTTTTTTATTCAAACGCTACTCAGTAAAGAAGTTGAAATAACATGAGATGTCCAGAGTTGTGAAGAGGACACTGTGACAGTTCCCCTACACCAGTTCACATCACAAGGAAAGCAGTTTAGGATACAGCCCAGCAGCCAGACTGGGCAGTTAAAACAGTGGGGTTTTGACTTTAGCACATACGTGTTTATGCCAAATGTCTCAAGTGCTGACTGGACTGACAGATGTTCTAGAAAGTTACTGTTTATTAGAAATCTTTGCTTCATTACAACTTCAGCATAAAAGTTATAACTATCTGATGATTCAAAGCATTAATTAAGAATCTATTTATGGATCATGAATTTAACAAGAGCACAGGGAACAATTTTAAAGGAATACAGATAAAAATAATGCTATTAACATTAGTTTTAAACTAATGAGCCAAGTTTAGTTGGCAATCATTCCCCAGGCTCATTAAAGATATCCAAATGTGAATCATAAAAAATTTAAAATATTATATTTGTTTTATCCATTGGGAGTTCAAACATTTTCTTTTCAACAGAAGTAATAAATGCAATGTAAATAAAGTAACAATGCAAATAAATCAGCTTTAAATTCTCTATACTGTCTCAAAGGCTTACACTGCAGTGCCCTGTACAGTCAGAAGTACAAGCAAGGTATATGACATACCAGTGGAAATTAATGCTTTTCCTCACACTGCCACCTTCAGAACCAAATAAAGCATGATACCTAATGCAAAACCTCCACCGTATGTTAAGACAGCTACAATGTAGGTAGAAGAGGTCATGTTAATGCAGAACCCAAGTGAATGCAATTTGGTGTTTCATTTATTCTAGAACATGTGAATGAATGATGAATAAATGAATAAACCTCTACCTGCTCGCAATGTGGAAGGGGCAGCATCAGCTCCACAGACAACAACAGCCAAACACCTAATTCATTCTTCAATAGTAAAATATTAAATAAAACCCAAAGAATGACCTATGTGCCCAAAGGGAGGATTATTTTAATTCTCACTGACAACAGAACAGTTGTGCTTCTAGTCTGCAAGTAAGCTGCCATAGTGTGTATGAGAATATGTAGAGATTCACTGAGGGATGTATGGTTTCCACTACATGCTGCGTGTTATGGTTCAGGTTAGAAGAAATGCAACAGCCATGAGGAAATACTGAAGCACAAAGACAAACAGAATGCAAATCTTACAGATTTGCACACTGACTAGGGAAGGTACCCTGTGCAAATAACACCACACAGCTTGCTTTGAAGATTCACCCGCTTCACAAGAATAATGCTCATAATGTCCAAGGCTATTTTTGTGAAAAAGTGTTCATCAGTGAGACTGAAAGATCACAGCCTGAAGCATTACTATGGAAAAGTACTAATCTTTAAATAACTAACCCAGTATAACCAAGCAGTCCCTTTCACTGCCTTCAACAAGCACAATTTGTTATTTCCTAGCCTCAAAACATCCAGCTCTGCCTCCTCCAACCAAATCCGCCTAATCGCTGACTTCTTTCACCTTTTTAACTTTTGCCTCTACTTCCTGTGAACATGCCTGTTCCTAGTCCAAGTAGCTGGATTTGGATTAAAGGGTCTACAGGGAATAACTGCACTCCATAAAGAGCACAGCAAGCAGGTGTAAATCCATGAATTGGGAGCAGAAAATCTGGGCTTCAGCCTGGAGCAAGTCATCCAGCCGCAAGTGCACACACACAAGTACACACACACACGGCACACGCCGGCAGACCTAACATTAAGGAACAGCAAAGCTTGCAGTGAAGGCAGGAAGCAGGAGAAATAGACTTTTCTCATTTTGTCCCAACTCATATCGTCAACTTAAATTTGACTTGCTCTCCATGGGCCATAGCCCGTAGTTTTTGAGGATGGGAAATCTGTAGTGCCATAGGAATGCTTTGTTTTGTTTCCAAACAGCACCAGACAGCTCAGAATTGCTGAAAAGGGGACAGTGCAGTACACAAAGTGGCAGTAAGTCAGCAGAACTAGAGTAGGCTGCTAAAACTCTGAAAGCCCCAAAGGGAAGTTTAAATGACAAATGAGAAGCAGCAAGCCTGTCTTGTATCATATTTACTAAAGGTTGTGCATATTAAGAACAACTTCCATTTGTTTGCCTTTTCTTGTACATTGACAGATGACTGCCACTCCTCTCCAAAGTGACACATCTATCATAATTTTTCAGTTTCTGCTTTGATTTAGACTTTTTGAACAGCTGCAGTCTTGGGTTTTTTTCTGTTTTCTTTCTATAAAATCTCCTTCAAGGATACTCAGATAGCTCCACCAGCTGCTACGCTGCTGTGGTTTGCATGCCTTTCTGTGTGAGGTCTCACTGCAGATGTGGAGATTTTTAAGACCCAGTCGAGTTTATGGATGCTTTGCATACAAATTATTCACCCCTGTCCTTAAATTGTTACTGAATTCAGAAAAACTCTTAAGCCATTACAGAGTAAGGGAAGATAGGGCTTTTGGAATAAAATCTGTCAATATTTTTACCCTTTTAGTAGACTACAGTGAAGTCATCTCTGAATGTCTCTTCACCTAAGATACCTGAAAATTCTATAAAATATTGGATCTCACAGCTTACTTGGCCTATTTAGATTTACAAAAGCACAGGTGTTAACATTTTATGTTCTTACAACAATTTCTGCATATATAAAACTGTGCATCAAAACAGTTATACAGATTTCTGCAAAGCTATTAGGAAACAGAGTGAGGTGCCAGTCCCTGGAATGTACAAGGGAAAAAACACTATAACACCATAGTCAGGAATTTAAAAAATCAACAGCTGGCAGACCAAGTCAGACAGAAAGCACATGTTTATGTTCAAGGTCTGTAAAGAAACCCTTAGACTGTGAAGAATACATTACAGGAAACTTCTGCCCCCACAGCCATACCTCATTTTATCTCCTCATCTTTTCAAAATTGGCAGAAACCACCCTTCTGAAAAGCGCCTTGCAAACAGCTTTCCAACTGCATCAGAGAATCTCCAGATAAACCCGGAAGTTACCGACAAATACAGCTCTGCCTGTTCAATTCACCACACTCCATTTAGAGATTTTGAAAACCTGCTAACAAGGATACGGAATTCCTGGTAAGCTCCTCTGAATGTTTAGGTTTTAGTTTGGATTTGTCGGGTGGCTTTCGTTTGTGCAAGGCTTCCGCAGGAATTTTGCCACTGGGAATGACTGCAGAGACATCTCCGTTCTGCTCACAGCCCTTCTCCTGCCAGGACACATGAGTTACGAGATTCCATGAGTTCATGTTGATTCTTCAGCAGCCTGCTAGACGAGTTAGTTTGCAGCACCATGGCCTGAAAGAGCTGTATCCCATGAGACTTTCAGCTACTCAGTATCAGTGAAGTCGTTTGCAGGAAAAGGCCCAGCTGATGAATGGAATAAAATAAAACCCAGTTCCTCCTAAATGATGCACCATGCATTGTACAGAAAGTGTCAAACTGCAGCGGTCGACTTTAGCTTTGATCTTCTTTAAACTGCTAGCAAGAACAAAAAATTTAGATGACAAAAATCAATATATTAAAAGTTCAAAATGTGCTAAATGAACAGAATTTCTGTTCAAAGTCCTCTTCATTAACAGTTATTGCATATTTCATTGCAGGAAAAAAATAAGCAAATCCTTATGAAAGCCGAATGCTAATTTTAAAGCAATCAAAAATGCATAGATGTTTTAAATTACAAGAAATGGCTCCCTAACATCTTGACTATTTCAACAGAAGCAGATGGTTTATATAGCTTTACTGCTTAATTAAACATTTTATATATTCAGTAAAATAGTATTTGATGGCATTCTTTCCAACCAGCTTTCTGTCTCGGTTTGAGACAAGTTAAGGCAAACGCTTTGAAAGGAACATCTCTTTTAAAGAAGGCAGGTTATAACCACCCCTCCACCCCTAGGTTTGGGAAGCAATTCTTTGGAGGAAAGTGAAAGCTCTATTTATTTCACAAGTAAAGTGCACTCAGGCACGGGGGAAAAAAAATTAAATTACAAAGTAATTTTATGCATGCACCCTATTAACCAGATAATTAATTAAAATATTCATATCTAAAACTAACTTACTGACCTGGCTTCTATTTCCTAATACATGTGAAAAATCTAATTGTCCACTTCTTTCCTATTTCTTCTTGATGATAATACTAACTTTTTCCATAATTCTACTGCTTTCCTTTATTTTAAATAGTCCTAAGTTAAAAGCCAGTATTTTAGATTTTCCCTTTTTATCCCCTTTACAAAAACAGGAAAAATAAGATGAAACTATTTTATGAAATATTAAAACCAATGCCAAACGAGATACAGGTTTGCATGCTGCTGTAAAAGCTAGACACGACTTCTGATGAGTGTGAGAGGTTTGAGATAATGAAGAAGGTTTAATGAAATCACTAAGAAAGCATTTCATAAAAGACGAAAAGGTACGCTGTCCCCGAGTTCCCCACGG
>VYZQ01005820.1:108455-135573 GCA_013400655.1 Mystacornis crossleyi | reverse complement strand
TTAAAAGAACTCTCCGCAGTTCCCCTCAGTGGAACGCGACACCAGGGAATGTAAAGGAGTGGGACTGAGGGAGCAGTTTGCCCCCCGGTTCAGTGCCCTGCTGGGCTAGTCCAGACTCATTCCCCAGTCTGCCTTTGGGCATTTCAGCTCTCCACTGGTGAGAAAAGAGAGGACTCTTACCTGCCTGCTGCCCTCCAGGGAACAATCCAGGCACACCTGAGCCCTGGACACTATTACAGCTGCACACGTGGCCAGCAGGACCACGACCTGGACTGTCAGAAAAGCTGTTAGCCCCAAATTTATGCAGGTTAATGGTTTTAGGGCACAAGGTGTGGGATTGTGGATGAGTCGTGGTTCACTTCCCCCGTGACTGCATTCACAGGGGAGGAGCATCTGGCCAGCAGCCTCTCTCAACCCTGCAAGCCATCATGGCACAGTGCCCCTTCTCCTTTACCGGGCTTAACCAGTGTGTCAGAGCAGACCTGACCCACCAGAAAGTCCCACCAGACCTGGGGGAAGCACAAGGGTGTCGGTGAACCCAGCGTTAGGGACCCATGCTGGGATGGGAGCAGAGGGCTCACACATAACCCATGGCCTGGGGGAACGCATTTGCCTTACAAGGCTGCTGCAACTTAAAAATGTGAGAGGAGCAAAGCTGGAGGTGGGGTGATCACAAGGGAACAGACACAGCGGGACACCAGATTCCACGTCAGGATGATCTCCTTGTCCATGCCCGTGTGCCCCGGCTGCCTTCAGCGTGCATCCTCCAAAAGAAACATCAAAAGTTTCATTTTACGTTGCTCATAGAAAATGAACATGTAAGGAAAGGACTCTTCTGTGCAGCTGCCGGGAGAGGGCATCACAGCCCCAGGAATGAGGAAGGATCGGGCAAGCCCAGCCAGCTCCCTGCTCACCGTGTTCAAGCTACAGATCCTCCTCAAAGATGAGCTTGAGAACCAAAACTTGGGAGTCTTCTGGTTGCTGCTAGAAAATGAGGGACCCAGTCAAAGCATCCTCTGCATGAGGAGCTGCAGTGTTCCTGCAGCATGTGGTAAAGAATACCTCTTCTCTGCCAGTGTATTGCTTCTCCTATCACTTATTCCCCCATTTTGTTCCCAAATAAACAAATATCCTGAAGGTACACACAGAATAACTGTTCCCACTAGGATTTAGCTGCCAGTTTTCTGTGTCTGGCTCAGAACCGAAGCTGTGTTTTCCCCAAAGCTTTTTTCTGTCTTTCCTCTCCTGCTTCCCGTTCACAGATCAGCTGGTCTAACACAAGGCATCGTCACTTTGTGTCCTTCTTCAGAATTATTTATCTCCAAAACTCCATTATTTAATTCCAATTATTTAACTCCAAAACTATTAAGCTATCAAATAAGCCTTAAATAATTATTTGTTTTAAAATCTGATTATGAGCTTACTGTAAAGGAAAGGTGCCTTGGGCTCTGAAGAGCCTTCATACATGTTTTACTTCACTGAAATCAACACCAACCATTTCTTAAAGCCTTGACATCATTCATTGTCCAACATCTCCCATCCCCCATCAACTTCTGGGCAACTCAACCAAGTTCATCTCAAGGGAAGAAGCCTCCAAGACAGGAAGTTCTCCCCAGAAATCATGGATAATGTTAGCTAGTTAGAATACACTCTGCTCCCTCCATGGGGCAGGGGGCAGAGCCACCAGGACCAATCCAGTAGTATTTTTAGGGGCACTTTGAGGGGGGTGTACATTACCATGAGCAAAGTTTGCCTGGTATCCTGCTTTGTGAAGCTTCACAGTAAGAGGGGTTGTTCAGCCTAGAGAAGAGAAGACTGTGTGGAGACCTTGGAGCACCTTCCAGTACCTAAAGGGGTTACAAGAGAGCTGGAAACGGACTTTTGGTCAAGGGCATGGAATGACAGGACCATGGGAAATGGCTTCAATATGAAAGAGAGAAGGTTTAGATTGTATATTAGGAAGAAATTCTTCACTGTGAGGGTGGTGAGACACTGGCACAGGTTGTCCAGAGAAGCTGTGGATGCCCCCTCCCTGGAAGTGTTCAAGGCCAGGTTGAATGGGGCTTTAAGTAACCTGGGTATAGTGGAAGCTGTCCCTGCCACTGGCAGCAGGGTTGGAACTAGAGGATCTTTAAGATCCTTCCAACCCAAGCCACTCTGTGATTGTATGAAGGGGAGGTGGTGTTGGCCCAGTCAGATTTCTTTTCTCTAATGGGACAAGGACATCCCGCATGGGATGCTACCACATCATGGCAAAGAGAAGCACCCCAAATTCCTGCCAGTTTGGCTGCAATGTTCCTCTTGCTCAAAGGATGGGGCCCCCATCTTTGTAAAACACAATTTGATGGGTATCTCCTTCAGTGTTCCTGAAAAAAGATAATGGAAAGCAGTCTTCAGCTCCAGTATCTGTTCTAGGCAGAGGGGATTTTATGGAGTAACACTGATTTCCTTATTCTAGTTGGTCAAGTCCCCCATTCAAGGTATTCCCTTTTCTCTCAGTGGGTTCTCTAAAACTGGTTTAGCACCCAGCTGACTCACAGGAGCTTGGCAGAGCTTCTCACTGATCCTCACCTCCATGTTCCACAGCCGCTGACCTCAGAAAGTCCTCTCAGCACTGGGCTGGGCTTCTCAGACTTCAGAGCAAAACATCCAGGGCAGATGATACCCAGGCAGTATGGTGAACTCCTGTTACTGTCATCAGCCTTATCCCACCAATCCTGAAAGAAAAAGCGATGCTGGCAAGGTGGGTGCACATAACCATCTCAAACCCACCCCTGATCTCCTCCTCCATACCAGGAGCCTCAGACACCAAACTTTATCTGCAGAGAAAACAAGCATCCAAGCTTCCTCCTCTTCTTCTTCAAGCTGTGGTCTAGATCCTGCTTCCAGCCTGCTTTCCAGAACATTAAATATGTCCAAACAAGTTAAAATAAGTGGTGAAAGCCACACTTGCTGCAACAGCTTTTAGAGTAGTCATTTTGCTCAATCAAATGAGATCTGATTAATCTAAAATAGGTCAGAGAAACACAACCCCTCCTTCAAGCACCCCCATTCATTTCTACTATCACTGCAAGGGTTATTGAAACAGCAAGTCAAGCAGAACCAAATAATTAATCAAGGTTTTATTTAAGGTTTCAATTTTTATTTTTAAAATGGCTGAGCTGACCTGGCACATTAAAGAAACGCAGCAGTACAGTACAGGAGAGTTATGCCAAGACAGCACGGAGAGAAATACATTATCCAGCAGATCTTAAAACTGCAACAGCCTCTGTATTTTCAGGTGGGACACAACACAAAGACATCTACCAACAGCGGAGAGCTGCAGTCAGAAATCAGTAGGCGCAGAGTAAAAAACCTTCTTTACAAACACAAGACCAAAGTTGGGCGGCTGCTGACATGATCCCAAAGCAGAGCTGATCTCAAAAAGACACGACATTGATGCTGCAAGGCAGGAGGGAACAAGCTGCTTGTCATCCACAGAAGCCTGTATTAAATTCGTTTCTGCTGTTTCACACATTTAGAAAATCTGGCCTCCCCTTCAGTTCCTTGGCACATCAAGGCCATCTCCTCCATTCTAGCTCCACTTTTTCTTTTCAGCTGAATTTTGTCATTTTTTGTGAACCTCCTGGATTAGCTCCAGCTCTTAGCACAGGCTGTGACTCAGAGCCATATTGCTGCTCCAGTCTCCACTTTCAGCACCTTTTCCCTTCTCAGGAACCTTTCTGCTCTCCTCCTTCAGACATGCTGCTGCCTTGAGATGCAGCAGGCTGCTGTGGCAGTCCCCGAATCTCCTCAGCCAACTGTGTAATTGCAGTTTTAATCTTTGCTTCATCCTGTGCTTTGGACCAACTCTGTCTCTTTCCCACCACTCCCTGTAGGCTCCATTTTGGCAGGAAGTTTCTATCCAGCTCCCATCCTTACTGCAGTTTTGTTGCTGTTGGCCATTCCCTGTCCAAGTCAGCAGCTGCTTCTCTAAGATCCCACCTTTGCCACCGTGAGTTGTCATCAGCAACAAACTATGAGATCCTACAGCATTCGTTATACATATGCTCCATCCAGTTGGGCTTACGACCCCAAAATACATCTACAGGCTCTCTGTTACAGCGGAAATAAGAAGCCATTGAAAAGTCTTACTGTTTTATGGGGGCAAGAGGAGCAGACAATCAGTTCACCTTAACAATTTTAACACTGAAGATGTCGTCATTCACCAGACAAATGGGACTATGCAAGCTCTTAATTAGGAATGGTCATCAAACAAATACTATTCTTGGAAACTGGTCAGAACCAATTTTGCTGTCAGCCAAGAAGGGTGGGTTCTAAGAAAGCAAGCACCTGCTACAGACCATTGCAATCCTCTCCTGCACAGTTCTCTGCTGCTGCCCTACTTACACCGACCTGCGGCATTTTAAGACAGATGGATTAGGATACTAACAGACATCTCAGCTAAGAAGAGCCAGACTTTTATACACCTCACAATCCTGACCAGGCAACATTCTCAGCACTTTTTCAAAACCAACCCCCTGAAAAGGGACATCAAGCTGGCAATAAAACACAGCAAACCCAGCTGCTTTGCAAAACAGTGGCTTTTGTGTCGATGTGGTGTCTACCCACCAAACCTCTTCTCAAGCCTTAGCCAGATAGTTTAAGTCAAGTAAGTGTCTCCATGGAAACCTCCTTTCTCAAGGAGCCTCCTTTGCTGGAGAGATCCCTGCACCCCTTTTGTTTAAAAGGGGAAGGCAGTTTGGTAGGAGCATAATGCCTGCCTAGAGAAGTGCCTGTAGCAACTAATCCGTCAGATTTATGTTCTTTAAAAACACGTCCATTCAGTGAAGACATTTCAGGGGTGGCTAAAGGTGTGCCGCTGCTGCTGCAACCAGCCAGTTCTGCTGTGCCCTCCATCTCTGTCCTGGTTCTTCACACTCAGCCTCACAGAATCACAGAATATCCTGAGCTGGAAGGGATCCGCAAGGATCATTGAGTCCAACGCCTGGCCCTGAACAGGACAACTCCTAGAATCACACCCTGTGCCTGAGAGTGTTGTCCAAATAACCTGCCTTCTTCCCACATCGTCTCCATACCCCTCTCACACACAACTTCTTGGACCCAAGTCAAATTGTTTAGAAAACATCTAAACCCTAAAAAACCGTAACAGCTAAAGTAATACAAACCAATGCCCATTCTTAAAATATATGAAAAATCTTATTGAAGCTACCAATTGATACTCAAATAAGAGAATCTCTGTGTTTAAGAAAAGAAGATGAGTTTTAGCCTCTTCCTCCACCAAGCCCTTTGTAGGATATGAAATTATTTCTGGTATAAGATTGCTTGAGATCCCTCAAAAAGGAAACCAATTTTCTGAAAGGACAGTCAAAACAATTGAATATTTAATGTTCTAATATGGAAGAGAGAACTTCAATAATAGCAGGCAAATTAATAATTAAGGGCTGTGATTAAAAATGGTTTCAACTCAGGCAAATCAGTTAATAGAGAAAGTTAGGGGGGAAAAAAAGGACACCAAAGAAGCCGTCAAGTTGTAGTCACTTTCAAGTAACAGCAGGGACAAGATGTTCTCAGAAAAAGAAGCCCTGGAGGTTAAATTTTAAGTCAGAAAGTTGCTATTTAAGAGCCCTCTGTAGACGGGAAGGTGCTGTAGACAGGAAGGGCTCTTCAAAAGCTGATGGAGATGCTGCTGGTGCCGGGCAACTCACACACGAAAGGAGAGGGGAGGAAAGTATGCATTTCAGAACAACTACAACGAAATAAATCCATTCTCCTAAAAGTAAGCTAATTACAATTTTTTTAAAAGGTTTTCTGAGAACATAAAACCACAATGTGTCTGGTAACGAGAAACTAGGTCCAGGCACACTGTAGCAACCACTGCCTTTTCCCACCCACCCATCACGAGTGGGGACAAAACAGCCTGGGACAAGATGACGCACAGGCATGGCCACAGTCTTGCAGCTTTCCCCAGCAGAATGAAAAGCTTTTGGCAACACCTCTCTCCTGCAGCCAACAGAAACCAGGCAGGACCGAGTCTGTGTGGAAGTCGATGAGACAGAAGCACACTGTAAGAGGAGGGATAAACAGTCGCTCCTGATCCCTTTCCATTATGCAACAGAGGATCCAGAAGAGCAACTTAAAACACGTACAAATAACCTTTTCTATTGTCTTTGGGGAAGTTTAGCAGAAATCTTGCTGCAGGAAAATAACCTCCCGTGCATGGTCGCAGATTGGACACGTCTGTATTAAGGTTCTCATCTCAATGAGATGCACAGAAGGGAGTGGGGAAGGGAATTAAAGAGAAGTCAGAGACATTAAACACATTTTGGATCAAACCGAACCCTGTGCTGTCAGAAAAACAGTCAATTGCCAAATCTGCCAGTCAAATGAGATTTTAGATCAAGAAAGATCTAGCCACTAATTCTTTTCCTCCCACATATGCCATCCCGAGTCTTCCAGAGGGAATACAAAGTCCTTTTCAAAGGGAATTATTCAAGCATAGTGGCCTTCCATTCCACAATTTCCACCTAAGCTCCAAGCAGATGAATTCATTAATAGATAATATCCCTTTCCAGGCTGGCAGCTCTACTGTTTTGCCCAAGGATTTCATCCTTGGATACAAGCTTTGTGAGAGGAAACTTAATAATACTGGGAGATGAAACATACATACATGAAGGGAGAGAGGCTGCAAATTTGGGCAATAGACTTCACCCCTCAGCCTTGTGTCAAACAGTGACCAACCTGGAGCACAAAGGATGGGAGAAGGCCCCTCAGAAGCAAAAGAACTCACAAACTACCTACACCCAGTAAAGTTGGTGTAAGAGCTGTCATGGACTGTGGAGCCAACTGGAAAAATGTATTTAATTAAAGCCCAGGTGCAGGGAGGAAGGGGCTGCGCCAGCAGCAGGTCTCAGCAAGACAGAATGAATTTCTGTCCAACAGAAAGATGAGAGGTTACTCCAGAATAGGTTTAAACTCACCCCATGTGTGACCAAAGCAGTACAGAGAAAGCAGCTCCCACAGTTACAACACACAATTTTTTATCGATTTTCTCTATGTGTAAAGTTACTCCCTTGAGGGCCACTCGCTGTCCCAAAGGACTGCAGAAGAAGGGGTAAGAAACAAAGGTTATATTACGTCATCCAACACATTCAAGTACCCGGTGACCATAAGAGCAATGACAGACTTGTCTGGTGACAGTGAATTCTCCAGTTCTCCCCTAGCCCCAAGTTAATAAATGCAGCAGTCACTTTATTAAAAATCAGTATACAGTTGAACATAAGCCCAGTGTTTACAACCAGTCCCTCTTCTAGTAGTTTCAGGTTTCCTGTTGTTTTACAGACTATTGGCAACCCAAGGAATCAGTAGCATAAAGAAACTATCATTTCAAAAAATTTGTGTCCCCACATCTCCAAGGAGAAAGCAGCATCCATTATCAGTTTTTTTTCCCATTGGACTTGCTCTAAAAACAAGGGTTTTCAACATATTTTGCAGGCAAATCTTGTCTTCAGAATAGTAATTGCTTTGTTTGTTTATCACACAGGGCAGGGTCTCTAAAAAGCCTCACAGCGCTGATAAAATAACCCTAAAAGAGCTCTCTGTCATTTTTTTTCCTGTGATTTACTTCCTAGAACAACAAAAAAATATTTGAGATTTGTTTAACTAGTAGAGTTGCCACTAAAGAGGGAAGGGGAAGGGGGGGAGTAGGGGGCAGTTCACACAGTTTGGCAAGGAGATCATCCATGAATTGAGTTCTCCAACGGCTGCAGGAAGCACACAGAGGCTTTGTCCACGCTTCCTCAAAGCATCCAGCAGTGCTGCAGGAGGGATGCACCTTCACCCCCTCATTCTCCTCTCAGCTGACAGCTGTTCACATTGCTGCTGCCTGCTTCCTTCCCTCCTCGAGTCATCCAAAGCACAGAGCAGCCTCCGTGGTGTAATAGCAGCTTGGCAGAAGCAGGCAAAGTGCAGCCAGCAAAAGATTTAATTTATTAAGATAAACATGGTCTAAGGCTCCACATTATTTTTAAAAATAAACACCATAAGAAATATGAAAACAAACTGGCTTGGCTACGTCTAGGTCAGGTTCAGACGTTCTCAGAAAGATCTTCTCATCCATACAAAATGTTCTTCCCCTCTCGTCCCCATCACAAGGATGGAAGGACAGTTCACCATGTAAGATCAGCCACGTCCCTGTTGTGTGCCCTTCCACGTACAGTGAACGATGCCTATGCCACCCTTCAGGGCAAGTCAAAGTTTTAAGAACACCCGTGCAAAGAAGGAGCAGAAGGGGAGAAGGGCAAGTAATTCAGTCTCTGAAATGAATATTTAGAAGTCTTGACATGATGACTGTGTTGACTTCACCACTTTAATGGTTGTTCTTGGCTGCCTCTTTAGCTGCAATAATCAGAGGAGTGAGACTGGACAGAGGCTTTGCAATTTTCAAGAACTGGTGCTAGGACAAAACAAAAGGAAAAATAAAATGGTTAGATTTTTCAGAACATGTCCTGGAAGTGGCTATTCTAAACATTTTCACCTAAACTCACATGAAATCTAGGAACCTACTCTAGTCTGTGAACACGTGAAACCAGAGAATCTGTTACTAACACAAAATTTTGGAGATTGCCTGAAGTGATGAAGAGATTTGCACCCAACACATGATAAATTACCCAATGTTTGTGCATGTTCAAGAACAAGCAAAACTCAGCGAGTTCCCCTGAGGAATTATAAAGCTGCAATATCTATAGTGAAATCCAGTATGAAAAAAGGTGTGCTAAAATCAGCCTGTGTGATTCAGACACAAGGCACAGGGTTCTCTCCAGGAATCACCTCTCATTTCCCTGTTCCCTGTTGTCACAGGTTTGGAGAAAGCATTGCCTTGGCCTTTCTGACCAGATATCAGAAATTTGCAAAGGAGCTGAAATTTAGGAGAGCAGCACAGAGCTTGCAACACAGCACTGTTCAGTCTCCTATGTAGGTGCTCTTCTTAAAATAAAACAATATTATCAAAAACAGCTCTCAGGTGAGGGTGAAGGGCAGATCCACAAGCTGTTCTGAAAACAAAAAGCAATGATAATCCACAGGACTTCTGAGCATCAGACGGGATCAATCACCCAAGGCAACATGCCTCAGAGATGTAAAGAAAAAATAAAAATTCAGAGGCCACAAGGTAGTTAAGAACAGGCTTAAGTGTTACAGTCAGAATGTTCTCCTGCTCCAAGAAACAGGACATAATTTCTTTCTGATATTTTAGGACTGAAAAGTCCAGAAGAAAAAGTGATCTTTCAACTACTACCATACTGTCAGACATTTATGCCTCATTATAATTTCAGAAGACAGCAACACATCCAAGTCTGAGCCCACTACACAAATTAGTGGAGAGAAAGGAAAGCAAAAAATGGAAACTGTCTGATACTTAAGGTCTGAGTGTTCCTGATCACAGATTTATTTTACAAAGACTTACATATTCCACCCTCATGGCAAATCTGACAGAAAGAACACACAAACCACTCCTCTCATCCATGCTGGTAAAAATCCTGGCAGCTCGGTCCTCAACTTTCACCATGAGTTCAGACTAAGACATTAGGTTTTGAGTGAAATATCTGATTATAGGGTGGTGAGGCACTGGCACAAGTTGCCAAGAGAAGCTGTGGCTGCCCCATCCCAGGAATTGTTCGAGACCAGGTTGGATGGGGCTTTGAGCAGCCTGGTCTAGTGGAAGGTGTTCCTGCCCACAGCAGGGGAAGTGGAACCAGAGGATCTTCAAGGTCCCTTCCAACCCAAGCCATTCTATAATTAAGATATCTCACAAGCTTTGTTCCACCCTCTCTGTAAGGAGTAGTAGCAGGCAAAATGTGGTAACACTGCACTGCTCCAGTTAATGGAAGCCATGCACATTTCAAAGAGCTTTGTGATCCCTTCTCCAGAAAGGAAACAGCCAGAATATCTGATAGCTAGATGCCTTCCTTGCTGTCCAAACTGGAACAAGCATGACAAGGCTGTGACAACACATACAGATGTCATGGCCAGCTGCCTGAAGAAACCACAGCAATCAGGGGGGCTCAGCATTTGGCAGGCCCGGGACATATCTATTATTTGAGCCTGGGCACAGAACACACTGCACAGCTGCTGCCAGTAGCCAGTATAGCATGGAAAGGGAGCAGTCTGTTATCACTTTATTATAGATTTATGTTTGGGGGCTGTGGTTTTCGGTTGCTTATTTCCCCTGAGAGGTTACCCTAGCTGTGCTTGTGCCTTCAGCTGATGCAGTATTCAAGACCTCAAACAAGATCTCGTCCTAAGCCTGGCCTCCCTCGAGATTGTATGATTACATTGTTTCAGTCTCGTTCCCCATCACCCACCTGTAGCAGCTCTTTTGCAGAACCTCTCTTTTCCACGTCCATTTCAAGACAGCGATTTAAGAAGTCTCGGAATATGGGTGAAAGCTTTTCTGGATTCTGCAGTTCTGGAGTCCCGTTAGTAGCAATGAGATACAGGGCCTAAGACAAAAACAAGCACCCAGGAAACAGGAGGTTATGAAGATTAGATTCCATCTCTGGATTAGAGACACCCATTTCTCCTCCCCCTCCCCACAGTTCAATGGGGAGGAAAAAACCCCACCTTATCAGGGTCACTAATCAATGCCTTTTCAGCAAACAGAATAGCTGCCAGCCCTATTTTTTTGTGGATGAGATCCAATCCTTTATTGTTTTACCCTCGTAATCTGGGTTTGGATCCTGCAGCCCTCTCAAGGGATTACAAGGACAAAAACATCATTCCAGACCCTGTTTACACAGGGAAGTTAACTGGCATGACTCTACCATTACTCCTATAATGACTATATCCTCATGGGAAGGTAACCCTGACTAAATAGATTTTTTTCTGTTGGTACTTTGCCTGAGTGTACAAGGCCTAAAACATCAACACGATAAAAATACAGCTGGCTCCTTACAAAAGATGTCCGGCAGACCCTTAGGCATCTTTTAACATCCCGCAGAAAAAATAAGTTTTGCTACTGCTTGGGGATGAAGCATTCACACACACACCCTCCTCTGAGAATCAAGAGACTCAAAATGCATCCATCTCAGGATTTCATGTGAGAAACTTCCTGGATGAATTTTCAAAAAAACCAGAAATCTGTCAGAGACTTGTTAATATACAGGCCTTTTGAGCACATCACTCAACACATCCCATGGGAGCAGTCTCACAGCCTGATAACTGGCATAAATTGTGTTAAATGAGGCCAAACTATTGTTACTTTAACTCAACACTGTTTAATTCCTTATAGTCTTCTTGGCTGCTGCACTTCTCTCCCAAAAATCACTTCCATTGCAAGAGATGGAAAAAAAAGTTAAACAATTTTTCTAGATCACTCCAACCCGTGTAACTGGGGAAAAAGCCATAAACTTATCTTATAGTAAGAGCAGTGATGTCCCTACATGCTGACATCTTATCTCCTTTTGTTAATAATTAAAAAAGTAAAGACATCAGGAGGCTTAAGCCCTGTCTAAAGGCTTATTACACTTCTAATTTTACTTGGAGCATGCAAGGAGGAACAATCTGCCAGCAGGAAAAAGGTCCTACTAGAATAGAATTGAATAGAATCACAGAAACAGAATGCTTTGGGTTGAAAGGGACCTTAAAGACCACATAGTTCCAATACCCCTGCCATGGGCAGGAAATCTTCCACTACACCAGGTTGCTCAGAGGAGAATTCTCTCATTCACAGGGTAGAAAGTTTCAAGACATGACTGCTTTGTTGCCATCAGGTAGAGCTTCTGCCTCTATTAGCATCCCAGTAAGTGGGAAATTATGAGTGTTCATGATCTAACTCAGGAAGAACCCATACCTCTGCTACCCAGAGCAAACTATGGCTTTTAACTAAGACTATCTCAATCTTCTCACTATGACATCTAAGGAGACCACAGAATCGCTGGAATTAGATGGGGCTGGAGGTGATGAAACCCCACCGGAGGATTCACATGAGCTCAGTTTCACCAGCAGCTTAGTGAAGAGCTGAGGAAAAAAGCACTTGCTTACTCTCAGAGGGTTCTCATTGAGGTAGGGGGGCTCTCCTTCGATCATCTCAATGGCCATGATCCCCAAAGACCAGATATCTACTTTGGGCCCATACGCCTTCCGCGTCACCACTTCAGGTGCCATCCAGTACGGGGTGCCCACCATGGTGCTGCGTTTGCTCTGCTCAGGAGTGATCTGGGCACAGAAGCCAAAGTCAGCTGGAAAATTAAAACAGGGTGGAGGGGAAAGAGAGAGACATAGGAATCAGCAAGTTTCTCCAAAAACAACCCTTACTGACACCAGAGCTACAGTACACTTTGCCCTGCTGCACTGTCTGGTGTGCTGCTGCTGCAGCCGTGACAGGAGGACTGGTTTTGTGGCTAATACAGAGCATGGTGTTTAGAGCTAAGTTTCTAAACCTGACCCTCTGAGGCCATGAGGATTCTAGAGCTGCTTTCACTTGTCTGTGTGAAAGATGGGGATCAGGAAATAACCACACACAGAAGCTGGGACACTCAACTGTGTTGCAGTATAACGCAGCTGTAACACACTCTGTAATATATGGTCTAAAGACCACTCTGGGGTATGTGAAAACAGGAATTAATGCAAGTCTGATCTGAATGCACCTCCCAGACCACACACTGTATTGTCTGGTGATATTTTCAGTCCAAGGGGTATTGCTTCCCCTGTAGACATATCATCCTTCAAACAGCATTTATTTTATGGAGCAAAGAATGTTCAGAATAAACTTAAAGTACCTAAATTTATACTGATTACTTTCTTTGAACAGAGAGAAAGATGGAGGGCCTTCACACGAAGATTGCTGTGCCCCATGTCTTATTTGTATTTGGCTTACCAAAAGAAAACTAAATCTGTTCTTGTGAGCCCAGCAGAATCAACACAGCAAGATGCACCACCCATCCTGACCCCCTATGGCATTGCAGGTCTAATTTTAGGCAGAATGATGAAAATTAAACTGATTCCTAGCTGAGTTTTCATCAAGGGTAAATACCAGGAAAGGACATATGGTTCATAAGCAGGGCAAATTTCCAGCAGAACCAATAAGCAGCTCAGATCTAGAAGGTTACTGCATCATATCCACAGGGATTTCTCTGCCTTTAAACTACAGCCCGGTACCAGCACACCGTGCTCAAAGAAGTTATTCCATAAGAACAGAGCACTTTGGCCCCTATCAGTTATTCATTGCTAACACTCCTGAGATCTGGCTCCACCAAAGTGCAGTTTTAGTTTAAAAAGCAATTATGTGCAAAAAAACCCCACCTTCTTACTCAGCATATCTGCACTCTGTGAATTTTGAGTCATATCTGCTGTCACTGCCGACAAAAATAGATTTATTTATGCCTGTTGGGTGCTAGCCAGCAGAACTGAGAGGAAGAAAAAGGGAGCACCATTCTGTTAAAGCTATAGGTGGAAGATAATAATTCACAGGTTTTCAGGCTTATCTCTGCATGGACAATGACAAGCACAACAGCTACCTTAGCACCCAAGGGGCACTCAAGGTTTTCATTACTGGTGATACCACAAGGAGAAAACAACATTTAGACTCCAGTCTGGGTTGGCACTGTAAGATTACATGATTTCTAGTTACACGGTTTTCAATTCTCCCTCCACTTCCCCTGCCCCTCGAGTACCTGCAGCCTTTTCCAGACTGAAGAGATTGTTCATAAATAAAGACTTCCAGCCTTACACCTTCCAACCCAGCTTTCTAGACTGGAGTAGCATTAAAATACCGTTATTTTAGTTCACATAAACAGATGGCCCAGAGCTAAAGGAAGCCCAAGCTTCACTTCAAGTCTGGTATCCCTTCACAACGATTTGTTTGCCAATCTCCATTAAAACAAATGCCACAGAAATATCTACAGCAGCATTTCTACAGCCTGTTCATCATGACAGCATCAAGCACCTCAAACACCCATCTCCCTAAAATGCCTGGCCCAGAGCAGATAACTGGCACAGGTTGACAAGTCATCAGCAGTAATGTTCCCTGCATACTTAGTTTGACAGAGCCATCCATTCCCAGCAGGATGTTGTCGCTCTTGATGTCTCTGTGAATAACTTGGTTTGAGTGAAGGAATTCCAGGGCTTGGAGACACTGAAAAATAATGGAGATATTCTTACTGTGCATGAAATTATTCACCAGTCACAATTAGCCAGCTAAAGGACTCAAACAGACTGTGCATTTTTGGTAGTAAGGGTGCAGTGTCTTCGGGCCTTTCACATACTCAGTATGTGCAGGGCTACAGAGAGATGTCACACTGGGATCAGTAGGAGGAAAAGTTAGTCCCAAAAGACTCGAAGAACAGACAAAATCAAGAGGATCCCAACCCCGTTTCCCACTCTAGTTCTTCCCTCTGGGGTGAAACATGAGGTTTGCATTAGAATTGACTGCCGCATCCTTACAGGTGAAATCCATTCTCTAAAAGAATGACTGTCATGTTACAGAAGCTGGAGACATTCCCATGGAATCAGTGACAGATGGTGGAAAGTCCCACTCCCAACCAGAGCTCCCTCCGAGTGCAAGTGCTGCTTTACCTCCCGGCACACGGCGGCGATTTGTCCCTCGTCCATGCAGGTCTCCGTCACGACGTCGGTGAGGGAGCCTCCTGCCAAGTACTCCATCACCACCCAGAGCTCTTCTCCTACAAGGTAACTGAAGAGCCAAAACCAGGTTTAAAAATCAGAATGCCCAGGGTTTTAAAGCTGTCTTAGAAGTGCAATAAAAACAAGAGCTGCATTTAACAGTATTGGAGAACCACAAAATTCTGGTACTTTCTGTACATGGGAGGATCCAATCACAAGCTGAATGACCAAAGAGAAGAGCGAGTGCAGATAGTTGAGGAGAGATGCAGTGGGAGAGCTGGCTACGTTTCCTGCCCACAGAAGCAAGGCTGAATTTTTCTGCCATGGAAAGGGTGCAGACTAAGCTGGAGACCTGACCTTACAACAACTGCTCCTGCTGCTGGGAGAGAAGGAAAGAGTCAAAGACGGGGTGCAAGCATGCAACCCAGACACTTGGCACACAACAGTAGGTTCTGAGGGTTCTTGCACTGGAGGAGGTGGCTGAGGGCTGTTTCACTACTCCTGGCATCCTGCTGTCCTAAGCAACTGCCTGCTTTTCCTTGGCCCAGGGACAATTCTGGGTGACACAAAAGATGGCTACCCGCAGTCACTCATGAAAAAGCACTTCCTCTCTAAGCATCACGCATTTGAAAATTACCTCAATCTTTTCCACGTCATCAAACTAGTCTGTGATTTTGCCTGAAAATTTCAGAACCATTCATAAGGCCAAAGGAGTACTGGATGAAATAGCAATTCTAAAGACTTAAAATAACAAAGGAAACCCCCAAAAGGCATGTCTTTTCTAAAAAAGGCCCACAGGAAGATGGGGAGGAGACAGCTGAGATGAGAGTGGCTTTTCTCAGTCATTTGGGATATTCCTCTCTGCCGAGTGTGTGTGTACCCATGTCTAAAAGTGAAAGACAGGAGATGAAGACTTCAACATTCACTCATTAAAAACAAACAAACAAACAAGAACCAAAAACATAAAAAAGCCCAAACCACCAACCATTTCTTCCCCTTTTTGGGCCCCTCAACACAAACTTCCATGACAGATACATCAGGATGACACATTCCTGAAAGAAGAAATCATCAGTTTGAAAACCCACCTTTTCAGCCTATCCTCTCATTTTTCAAGTGAGTAGACAGATGAGTCAAAAGTGAGAGGGCAGAGAATCCAACTAAAAGCTTCAGCTGGCATTAGAGTTCATCAAGGATACATTTGTTTTGCTCTAAAACACTGATTCTACTGAAGAGTGAATTTGCCAGGAGCCAAATGCAAAAGCCAGGATAGGTACTAGGGTACAATTAGGTAGAGAGCAACAGCAAAGGAGAAAGAAGCTGTTAAGCTTGGCATGGAAAGTAGACAGAGATGAGCGAAACATCACAGGAGTGAGCAAGGTGTGGTATTTACCCCCAAAGGACACACTGACAACACTGAGCTGATGAAAAAAATCCCCCTAAATAGTAACAGTGGTCTGAGCTACACCTGGATGACAGTAATGTTACAGTTATGGACAGCTTTTCATTCCAGAGACAAAGTGGGTATCTTGGTTTGCTGATGCTGAAGACTATATAGGGAGGTGCAACTTGGAGATTCTTCCAAGGATGCAAAGTCCAACAGCACAGGGCTGTGCTACCACAACAGACAGGTCTCAAATTCCACTACGGAACAGAAGCTGATGCACTGGCTTTTTTTTCCCCCAGCATTACAGACCCCAGAAAAAGCAGTACCACCTGCAGAGCAGCCCCTCTGAGTGAGAGAGGAGCAGCAGGACTGCTTTCAGAAGCACTCCTGCTAACTCCGTGGGTCATTTACCTTCTGTTGGGCTCTGAAAGCCCAACTCCATCCACACTCTTCCTTCCTGCCCTATGCTACAGCTACTTCTTCACTTCTGCCAAATCAGGCTCTCTGCAGATTTTATCAGCACCTTCTCAACAAATCGCCCACCGTGGACATCACAAGGTTTCCCTTCATTGCCAGTAGCACTCTCTGCAGCCCAAATCCACTTTCTGCAGCCCAAATCCGCTTGACTGTAGCAATGGGGGCAGAATGGGCTCTTTGCATGACAATCTCAGGTTCCACATGCTGGGAGCAAGCTGGTATCTCTCTGCAGCCAAAATGGATGGAGCGAGCCAAGAACCACACTGTGAAACCAAAGCTGAGCCATGAGCAGCCACAGACATGTGCCAAGACCCTGGCAACTCAGTAACTGATAGATTTGACACAACACACAGGGAGGTGGAATTAACAGGGGCTGCCTGCCAGCTGCCACCGAAGGAATGTCATTTCAGGGTGGTGCTGTCTCAGGGATCTTTCCACTCTCTTGCCAGTTTTAGTCACTGAGCTGCCCACTGTAGGCATGACTCAAACTCACTCTCCCAGCAGTTCTAGAGACACCACCAGGAAGTCCATACACCTACATGCTGCTCTGATGTGACATCAGGCACAGCATGGTGTCACACCTTGTCACCCACTGTCACCTTCCAAAACAAGCTGGCAGTAAAAAAAAAAACTGATGAAAATCTTTGAGGAAGAAAAGGATGGTCTACAGCTTTCTCTTCATCCATCTGCAAGAGCAGGTAGTGTCTGATCCCGTAAGGTGCTCCTCAGCTTCCACTTAGATACCTTAGGAAGTTGTTCACCAAGCCCTATCACAAGCACACATATTTTATTGATAAAATTGATGAAATTTGGAGTTGCCCAGAAGTGCAAGTTCCTTCATCACAGAATTTTGTACCAGTAACATGCCTCCAACACGCAAACATGAATGTCGTCTGGAAAGAAACCAGCATGTTCTTGTCACATGACTGTCTTACATCTTCAGCTTTATTCATTGACCATTCATCCCTACTGCAGTTTGGGGTAACAGAGGCCACCACTTATCTGTGGGGTTTATTAAGTTAAGGAGCTCTTCAGAACGGAACTGAAGGGCAGTAGTTTGCTTTGCCTGGCACTGGGCATCTGACGCCTGTGTTTAGATGGCTGAGTTTAGAAGCAGGGCTCTGAGGGCCTCTTTCATGCAGCAGAAAGGAACTGGCACCTCCAGCAGGTAACTCAGCACAAGTAGCTGTTTGTCTGTACAGAAGACTGCTGTCACTGTCTTCAGAGCCAGATGCTTCTAAATCCAGCTCCCAAGTACAGCTGAATTAGGCCATGTCACTATCTTAAATATCACAGCACACCTTTGTGCAACGCTGGCCACTAAGACTGCAGCAGAAAAGCTGCTTAACCACAAGCAAGTAGGCCATGCAGTTATGAGAGGACAAAGCACAGGAAACCCCTGCATATGGGCAGGAGCTGAGGCAAAGAGAATTGAGAGAGCTGGTTCATGCCAATGACTGTCTTGCAGCTCCCTTTAGGGACTCAGAAGGGGAGACACTGTAACAGAACCACAAAGCAGAAACCGGCTTCCACAGTGATCAGCACATCCTTCCTCCACTTCCTTCAGCAGGAGGCAGGAGCCAATAAATGGCATCCAAATATCAGCTTAATTCAGCACTTGGGAAGCAGAGGCACATTAGGCCAGGCAGGAGGGACACAGCTCCCCAGCAACAGGATCCTGCAGTTGCAGAGCTGAAGTGGCACAATAGGCACAAGAACCCCCACGTTCATCCCAGTTGCTGTTCTGTCCATGTGCAGCACTCAAACAAAAGCTAATCCCTCTGAAAAAGATTAGTGAAAGTGGAGGACAAAAGCAGCAGCTTTTGTTGCTGAGAGTTTGAACAAGACAGCAGGACGTGGAGCTATCCTGCATCTGGGATGCACTGGCTAGACAAGGCAAGTGCATGCACACAGCCATGCTCTCCAAAGGGAAGAGCCTGTCTCTCAAACAGTTTTGTTAAAACAAAGCCTCTAATCAGCCAGGGGACAATAGCAGTTCCAGCACAGAAGCAGTTCTTAACCACTTGTTTCATTTTACACTGCTAACATTCTTCTGCTCTCTCTAAGATGAGGGCGTGTGCCCAGCATCAGTTTCCTGCATACACACCTCTTGCACAAAAATTTCAGGAGCAGACTTCCTGTCCCCTCAACAAAGTAGCTCTTTACAGCTATGCATGGGACACAGCGCCACAAAAATTCAGCAACGCAAATATTGCAGTTTATAAGTACCACCTTTTTTGGCTAAGACATTGAAAGCCTGCTAAAGAAACCTACTCAAGAAACAGCTGGTTAGATTTTGACATACATGCAGAGCAAAAAAAGAGTGCAAATCCTCTCTCAAATTTCCCAAAGAGACTCTAGGTCACAGCCCTTCATTGTATCTTCCAAAAACCCAAGTTGCCAAGATTAAAGCCTGCAGCTCACCCTATCCAAGCAGTCTTTACCCTACAATAAGGCAAACCTGTGGTTCATCAGAACTGCTACATTCAGATGTTGAGTGCAGCAGACTGAAAATCTTGCAGCAGCTCAAATGGAACTATATTTTTAACGGGTGCGTGACACAGGCTTGACACAATGCAGTGGCTTGATGTTGATGGTGAATTCAAGCCACCATGCAACGCTTTTGCCTGTTGGGCTTTCAGCATCACAGAATCATAGAATGCTTTGGGTTCAAAGGGACCTTAAAGACCATCTAGTTCCAAACCCCCACCATGGGCAGGGACACCTTCCTTTACACCAGGCTGCTCAGAGTCCCACCCAGCCTGGCCTTGAACACTGCCAGGGCAGCCACAGCTTCTCTGGGCAGCCTGTGCCAGCGCCTCACCACCCTCACAGTAAAGAATTTCTTCATTATACCTAACCTAAACCTACCCTCTTTTATCTGAAAACTGTTCCCTCTTGTTCTATCACTATCTGCCTTAAAAATCACCCTCCCTCCTTTTTCAAAAGACCCCTTTAAGTACTGGAAGGCTGTGTTGAGGTCTCCCCAGAGCTCCTGTTACATGTCACATGTCATTCACCCTCATTGCTGTTATGGTACTGTGCAAAAACCTCAGTGGACAGTCACAGCGACAAGACTACATCTAACCCTGGAAGGAGTCTGCTCCTCTGGCAGCAGAACACCAGCATTGCTCAGTGGGAAAGAAGAGGAAAGCAAATAGAAATAATACACTTCAAACTGTTTCTATTTCTCCTTTAGTAACAGGAAGGAAATAAGCAGGAAGTTTGTTGTGTCATACCTGGCAACAGAGAGAGATGAAAAATGGAGTCCTGACAGGACCTTAGTTGCCAGCATCTCTAAAAAGAGCCTAGACATGCCATTAACACTGGTTCAGATACCTGTTTCTCCTTGTTGTGGAGAGAGATCGCCAGGCCACCCACACTCCCACGGTGCCACCTCCATTAAGCAATGCAAGGTTATTCCACACTTGCATTAAACTGAGCCAGGAACCCTCAAGACACTGACAAGGAAGTGTTTTCCAGTGTCCCTTTGTAAGCCCTGCAAATACTGACATACCTGTCCAAGTAGTTGACGATGTTGGAGTTTTTGTTTTCCCTCATCACAAGGATTTCATTAATAATCAGTTCTTTTTTGGGCTGCTGCTGCAAATTCATCTGTTTGATTGCAACCTGCAGTGAAAAGAGATCAAGTAAAGCATTATTGCAGGAGTCCCCCAGAAACTTGCCACTACCAGTCAATTTAGTCCCCCATTCACTGAGGGAGGAAAAAAACCTTTTCATCATGAGGTCACTTTTTCATCATTAGCTACTGAATGCCATTACCATTCCATAACTCTGCAAGTTCCTGCAGCCAGTCCTTTTCCACACATGCTGGATGATGCTTAATGACGAAAAGAACAAGAGGAAGAGCCATTTTCATACGGGACCTTCATGTCACAGTTGGATAGCCATCTCCATCTACAGCTTCTTGGCAACAAGAAAGAGGTCCCCTTGCTCTGGCATGGACTGATATGTCAAAAAATTTTTATTTCTGAAAGGATTCTTATTAATCTTCTTTTTAATTGGACGTTTCTGAAAATTTTTCGGTGTTTTTTTCCCCTGCTCCCATGCAAATTTCTGCTTCTAGAAGTCTAAAGTAGGGTGGGTAGATAACATAACCATGCTTAGTACTTCAAGGTAGTAACTCTACTTCTTTTGTCTCAACAAGACCTGGGTGAGAGAAGCACTAGTGTTTAGATAAAAGGCTGAAAATAAATGAATTGGAGCCAGCTTTATGTCCAGTCATGCCTGAAGGGCAACAGGGATGGATTTGGCAGCTGCAGCCCTTTGGTTAAGTAGCTTTCTTCCTGTTTTGGGATACCTGCTCTGCATGTATATATGCAAAGAGCAGGAAGGTTACAGCACGTTTTTAACTCTTATATTCAAGTTTCCTCACTACCAGTACTTCGTGAGAGCACCTGGCCCTCAGAGGAGCCTCCAAATCAGTAAACCTACTAAGCACAGCTGGAGGCAGAAATAACTCCTAGATGTTACAACTCAACTGCCTTTGGTACAATATTCAGGCAAAGGGAATGAAGGGAAACGACACCTTTACAAAACTGCTACATGCAGACAAAGAGGCCTGGGTGAATGGACCGGAGCCAGCAACTACAGTAACTCACAAAAACAAGGATTAAAAGAAACAAGCCACAGAGTGCCAATACAGATGGATACAATAAGCATTTTGATAGCATAGCAGGGAAGACTATAGAAAAATCCCAACACATGAGAAGGCAAGAGTAGACAGATATGCTGGTTTTCCATAGTATTCACAAGGCTGCCAAACAGTACTTAAAGACGATAAAAACAAAACCCCCATACTGCTCTTTGTACAAGACCAGAGAGAAGAATCAAAGATGAAGAAGAGAAGGAAGGCATTTTATGCAGATAAAGAAATTCCCAGTGTTTCCCTGCACTGAGCTCCTGAGTTCAGTGCACTTCACAGAGAGGACCAAACAACAGCATGACAAAGTTACAGCAATCCTAAATGCAGATTTAAAAATCCAGGGCCTGATCACACTAGTGTAATAGGAATGATTTAAAAGTCTGTTGCAATACAAGAGTTTAAATTTTCACATGGGAGTCACCCAAGGGGTCCAGAAAGAAAGCAGAAAACCATCAAAGGACTTCCTCCTCCTACAAAATTTCTCATTGCTTCAAAATAAATATAAGAACTCTTCCTCAAAGGCTGCAATTAAACTGTATTAATTCTTCAGGAACTGAAGAAGGGAATGAAGGAATTTCAGCAGAAAGCACAATTATGAAATTTACTGGTGAATAGCTGTTACATTGTACAATGCAAAGTAGACACACATTGTTGCAGACTTCCATAAATATATCTGGAATAACACAAACTTTCATCTCTTAAGAAATCCTCTATCTAGAAATAAAGGTTTCCACAGATGCTGCATATCCATCACTACTAGTTTGTTATGCAGGCAATAAGCGTGGCACTTGTCAATATTTGCGAGGGGAAACAAGAAAAGACAGGCATTCCTTGTCTCACAATTCGAGGGCAGAAAGTAAGACGGCAAAGGGAGGGAGAGGAATTATTTCCATGCAAGTTAAGTAGTGTAAGTGTAGCAAGCAAAGGAGCAGAGAGAAAATAAAAGAATTTGTATGGAGACAGGCAGCAATCTTGGGGAAGAAGAGAGAACCTTTAACTGAGGAACTGCCTAGTCCAAACATTTGCTTCTAGCTTTTGCAGTCACAGAAAGAATCTTTATAAATATGAAATGATTCAGGAATCAAAACTTGGGAAGTCATTTTTTCCAGTTCTCTGCTCAGACCACTCAACCATGTCTCATTAGTAAGTAAATAAAGACCTCATTAAAAATAAATTGTCATGAATCCCTGAAAGACAGTCTTTATTTTGTAGCATCAACTTGAACTTTTAGGACACAATCCAAAATCCACCGCTGTGGTACTCTGGCAGCACTTACCTCCTGTCCTGTAGCTACATCTATTGCTGTGTAAACTGTACCTGAGGCTCTAAACAGAACAGAGAACACAAAAAAAATAATTTATTAGTGTCTCAAAGTAAAAGTGAGAGCTTAACATATGCCCCTTCCCACTTGTCTCTCTGAAGTACTCTCAGTCCCATTTCTTTACATGCAATAATTTCAGTGGTAAACATCATCTGAAATATTTCTCAGACAAGGCTGTTGGAGCAGAAGCCAGAGAACTTCTGGGCAAAAAAGCTCCTAATAAGGGACACTATGGTCATCCAAACCCTCGCTGCTAAACCAGCAAATTGTAGGACTGAGTTTATCCCATTTCAAGTGGCATGACTGCACTACCCTGGCTTGCAGAATGCCCAACATGACAACAGAGCAACAGGATCAGCTAAAGTAAACAAATGTGGTGTTTGCAGTGAGGAAAACAGGAGTTTGAGCACATGGAGCTGACTGCAGATCTGAGTTTTGCCTCAGTACAGTCTCTCCCACAACCTCTACTTTCCCCATACCCTGCTTAGAGGGGCACAGCACAGCATATGTCTCAAGGAGAGCTGATTCAGAGGCAAATCTGTAATTTGAAGATGGTCTTGCAGTTCTTTCCTTGCTTGTAGCTGTATTTATCAACCTGATCATCTAATGGCATAATTTCTTATACTACAACATAATTGCACAAAAACCCGGTCCCTGTGACTTTGCCGGAAACAGAAGAAAAGTTGGAGGGGACGTGGAACCCAGCAAAACAACCAAAAACAAAAAAAGAAGAAAACAAATAAACAACCGAAGATAATAAACTTTCCAAAGTATCCCCAACAGCTTTCCAGCAAGCTAACTTAGCCTGGTTTTGATGAAGTCTTCTTAGCATAAGAAAATGAAAGGTTTACGACAGAGAAGAAGCATATACTAACCCTTGTCCAATCTTCTCAAAATTCGTGTACTTCTTTTTTGGATCACCCACACTCACGATACTTCCTACAAAAAACAAAAAACAAGAGGATTTTCTTCAAGTCTTTTAATCATACAGCTACAAGAACTAGCTGTAAGAACAGTTCCATTGACCACAGCAGGCTCTGTCTGTCTCATGAACCACTCATCAGAAATCCAGAGGCACATGGACACCAAGGAACTCCTCAGTTATTTACGCACATACCACCTGCAGCATTCCCCTCTATCAGGAACTTCCCTTCAGAAATGATGGGACGCAGACATTAAGAACATTTAACCTTCACTCACAGTCATTACTAGGTGCAGGATGGGGATACACAGGCCTAACACATGGAAAAACAATTACTCGTTGGAAACCTGCTCCTTAAAGTCACTCCCAGCTTCAGCACCCTGGATGATCGAAGATCACCCTGCACTGCAATGTCTCTGAATTTGGAGGCTGGGGTCTCAATCACCTTGGAGTCAACAGTCTTTTACAAAATTAGCCAAAGATTTCCCTACACCATGACAACCTGTGGCAGAAAAAAAAGTATTTATGATGTTTTCATACCAGCACAACCCCAGCCATTTAGTGACCCAGTGACTCTGGGTCTGCAAGACTCAGGAGAGAAGGTGGAGACACCCTTCAGGCCAAACCTCCCCCGGCCTGTCCCAGGCAATGCTCAGCTGCTCTTCTAGGAACCTGACAGCACGGGTTTAGCAGTAGTTGCCAGCATCCCTCTGGTTTTGAGAAGCAACCTGAGACCATCTCAGCTCACTCTCCCAAAACACGGCTGTTCAGCCAAAAGAAAGCCTATCACTGCATCCCTCAAAGGGAAAAGCACTTTGCCTGGTGTTCCACAGCACCTGGCTGCAGACTTCACCTGATATTGGTAACTCCTCCATGGCAGGCAGGAATTACACCCTTTTTAGGGTGAAGAAAGCAGAGCCAGCAATTTCTAGAGCTCAGCTGGTAGCCAGTCCCCTCTCTAACAGCACCAGGGTGGCTCGTAGGATCAAGGGACGCACAGCTGCACCCGAGTTGATGTTTGCAAGTCACTGAGGCTGCCGACATACGGTGCTGCTTTCACAGGGTCTGGGGCTGAGCCTTAACAGATGTATATTGGCAAAGAAACTGCTCATGGTCATTAAGCCAAGAAATCCAGTAGCAAGCAGAGCAAGAGCAGGCTATTTTCAGACACCGCTGGAGAGCAGCCAAACCCAGAGGGTTTAGGACAGACAGAGGCAGAAGTAGAGAATATGGCCCATGTTTGGAGAGGAGGGCAGGAAGAGAAATCTGGCCTTATAAAATTCACTCTACAATTACAGAAGCAATGCTGTCTGCCCTGAGGACTGGTATTTCTGGACAAATATTCATAAACTCCCTCAAAGCCTAATGGAGGCTACAAGTTCAGACTGTGAATATTTTCCCTAGGCAACAACTGGACAGAATGCTGTGGTGACAAGAGGCAGCTGCCAGTTTTGCCCTGTTTAATGCTCTTAACTCTAAAATAGGGGGATCTTCCCCACCTTCCAAAGAATCAGGTGAGGATTCATTAATGTTTTCACCAATGCTGTGTTTATGCTGAGAGGTAGAGATTGAGCCGCCTCCTTTTAACCTTTGCACACATTTAGCACATCTTTAGGGTGTGTAAATATATTTTTGCTTTACAGTTTTAATCATTTTATTTACATGTCAAACTAAAATGTCAAAAGGCTGCTTCTCTGCACAAGTACAGCTCCATTGCCCTCAGTGGAAAGACATTTTTACTTAGATTAAGACTAAAGATTAAAACTTCATAACATTTTTCTGACTAGCTCACATACAGAAGTTGACACCTGGAGCAAGCAAGGTGTCAGCAGGTACATCTGCTTCCCAGCACTCCTAAAAGTAGCACTTGCATTTCTCTTCATGACTGAAGTGGGTGTATTTGCATTAGAATAGCACTTTCTTTTCCTGCCACAGCTGCTGCTCACCATACCTGGTTACAAAAATGTTTTGAATTCTTAATGGTTCAAAGATCCAGCTAATTGAGTGAGTGAAGTTGGTGTTCTGAAACAGTGGGTGTGAGTTTTCCAATAGCAAGCAGTTCCAGTTAACAAGCCATCAAGTTAATTTAAGCTTTATTTAGAGAAATGAGTTACTCAGATACCATTTTAATATTCTGAATTTTTTTTAAAGTTTTATCCTCAGATTAAGTCTTCATCTAGCTACCAGACTCGTATTCCGAAAATACTGACAAATATACCCTCAAACCAAGGAGGCCAGCCGTATCATAGAGGTGCTAACACAATTTAAGTCAACTGACCAGTAAGGAATGGATGTAATTAATACAGGATTAGTAGTTCAAAGAATTAGAAATGCTCTACTCTAATAAAACTTGGCCCAGGCTGAGGATAGCAATCAATTGCATGAAAGAGCTGGTTCAGCTGTTGGATATGCCACAGCAAAACCCAAAACCACCAGGCAGCAGAGAGGCACTTGCACTGAAGGTAGGAACTGTTAAAGACATGAGGGCACAACTGAGAGACTTCATGAATTTTTCTCAGAAAAAAACCACCAATTTAGCTACCCACAAAATGTTAAAGCACTTAAAAATAACCAAGTCACTTTACACCATCATGCTGTGGAAGGCAAACCTGGGGATGCATTAATTTTCTCTCCATCTTTTAGACACCTTATGTCTAATATTGCAATATAGTAATTCGTGCTTCAGAGCTACGGAATAAGATGTGGAACAATTTCAGACTTCAAAGTTAAATAGATGTTATTTTTCAGGGCTTGTTTTGCAGAGCCTGAGGATCTGGAACTGCCTGGGGACTTCAGCCAGTATCACAGGTGCTCAGCCTACATTCAAGCTCACCCCTTATATCTGCCCCCAGTCTTGTGTTGTGACTGCATGCCCATGTCTTCAGAAAGGGATGACAAAATGGGAAAACATTTCAGCTTATTGACATTCTGAGAAACCAACACAGCAGGGCCTGGAAATTAACTTTTTTAAAGAACAAGGACATACTTAATTTTTCCAGTATCTCTTCATCTGACATTTTTGGCTTTTTCTTTTGCTTCTCCGTGTTCCTGACCAGCATGTCGGGCGCTGTTGTGCTGTTTTCCGAGGGAGAAGAAATAGGAGAGGTGGCCACATCTCTGGTAGGAGGAGGAAGAGGGTCTATCACAGAGCGGGTGTATATCTAATTTTGTTGAGAAAAACACACAAGTCAGGTGAAGATTTAAACACTTCTATTCACCTTGTTATTATTCTTATTGTTCTTATTGTTGTCAGGGATACACTTCTATAGCTACTTTGCCAGCAACTAACATCACTAATCAAGGATTAGTGATTAATCACTAATTGAGCCCCCCACAACTGGGCAGGTGACAATACTACGGTACTCTGCCAGAAGGAACGGCTCCCACTGCCTCCCTCCTGCTCCCAAGAAGGGCATCAAGCCATGCAGAGGGACAAAGAGTCACAGCCAAAGCCTGACTGTGACTGCAGCAGTGCAGGCTGAACAAAGAATTTCTGCTCACAGATTTGGTGTGTTCAGGTCGCGGAGCTATCACAGGGGGTGGAGCTGCATCATCTTCATCATCCTCATCTTCAGACACTGAGGGCACTGCAGGGGTCTCAGAGACAGCCTTCACATTCTGCATGGAGTTGCACAAATCGCAAAAATCAAAACCCAATCGCATGTTATAAACAAAAGCACAAACACTGGATTAAGCTCCCAACAGAGACTGCAGAGCAGAAAAAGCAGA
>VYZQ01005820.1:65513-107942 GCA_013400655.1 Mystacornis crossleyi | reverse complement strand
CAGGTGACAATACTACGGTACTCTGCCAGAAGGAACGGCTCCCACTGCCTCCCTCCTGCTCCCAAGAAGGGCATCAAGCCATGCAGAGGGACAAAGAGTCACAGCCAAAGCCTGACTGTGACTGCAGCAGTGCAGGCTGAACAAAGAATTTCTGCTCACAGATTTGGTGTGTTCAGGTCGCGGAGCTATCACAGGGGGTGGAGCTGCATCATCTTCATCATCCTCATCTTCAGACACTGAGGGCACTGCAGGGGTCTCAGAGACAGCCTTCACATTCTGCATGGAGTTGCACAAATCAAAACCCAATCGCATGTTATAAACAAAAGCACAAACACTGGATTAAGCTCCCAACAGAGACTGCACTGAAGCAAGAGCAGAAAAACAATAATCAGAACAGGCTGATGAGTTACAGCATCTGAAAAATTCAAAGCCCGAGGTTCCTGGGTCTTATGGGAAACAGATGTGCAGTCCAGCACTGCCTGACACAACTGTTCAGACAGAGCTCCTCGTCTGCCTGACTGACAGCAATCCTCTTCCCAAGGACCTGAGGAGACTCGGGCTCTCTCACTGCTTTCCCAGCACCCACACAGCTGACCAGCAAGTTTTGGGACACCCAAGTTTGGAAATATCTGTCCCTAGTTATACTGTCTCTTAGGGTTTTTTGCTTGCTTCAAACCCTGACCATTCAGTATGAAGATTTCAGACTTCAAATGCTAGAATTTGCATCAAACTTTTAATGTTTTCTCCAAAAGTTAGGAGGTCAAGTTAACGTTGTCTCTGGTATTATGACTGAGAACTAATTAATGTGAGATTCTGGAAGCAGAATGTGGCAAAATCTTTTCAAATCTCTTTAAAAATTACTTTCTAACAAAATTTTATGGAAAAATAAGGATGATTATTTTTTTTAAAAACAGTTTTATAAGTGATTAAAAATTACCTGGATTTTTCTGCAATACTGTGATTAGGAATGAAAGTAACTTTTACACTTATACATTTGAAACTGGATTTGAAGTTCATTACATCCTTTACACTATAAACATTCCAAAATAAACTTGGTGTGGTCCTCAACCCACTAGACCAGTTCTGTTTGTGCATCATCCCCTCCCTAAGAGTGGCAGGGAAAAAGTATTAAAGTCCTCAGAAAGAGGGGGAAAGCAACACAGTATTTCACTGAGCCTAAAATACTTGAAGTCATCATCATCATCCTGATAAACATTTGTCAAAATGCACTTGACATAACACAAAAACCTAGCTTGTTAAAAGCAACAGGGAAAAACTATGTCCTGGGTGTTTCCTGATTATCCCCAAAATCAAAGGTTACCAAATGCCCTCCCTCAGGCTATCTCAGTAGACTAGTAACTACTGCTTTCTTCAGGATTTACTTTAAAATCCAACCTCAGATATTGAAACTTCTGAGGACTGACATACAATGACATGCAATAATGAACAATGATGGAAACATTTTCCTTTTCTTTTTACAGAGTCCTAAATGAACAGATCTGAATAAGCTGCCTTTGGAAGGGAGCAGAACAAGTCAATTCCACATAATGACAGGGCCATGAGAAAACACGAGATGAGGGAATTGTGGGGTTTTATGACCCATCTTAAACTTAAAGTTTTCTTTCTCCCGTCTCACAGGCACAAATTTATCACATCTCCTAACAAAGCAAATAGGAGTGGTGCCTGCCCTGGTAAGGACTGAGTAAAGGTCAAGTAGAGAGGAGGAGAACCTTTTATTTCCTGTTCTGCTAGAGATTAGTCTGGTTAATCAACATTAGCTTTGGTAAATCAGACTGTGCTGGTTAGTAAATAAATTTTGTTATATCACGGATGTTTATAGAGACATAAAACCTGACAGCGGAGTAGTTATCAAATTCTAGGTATAGGAAAAGACCAACTTCTATGAAAACAGAGCTATTTCTATTAATTAATTAATTCACTAATTTCCATTCATTAATTCACTATTCACTAAAAATCCTACTTCTGTCTGCTTTATTCCCCACCCCAGTTGAAAAGAAAAGCGAAAGGAGCATGCCTTTTTTTATAAACATGTATTCACTATACAAATATATATAGTTCAGATTTTAAAACACTAAGCAAACTACAAGTTTACATGTAATTAACTAGTTTTTTGCAAGTTTTTTTAAACCCCAAACTTGAGACAGAATGTGAGTATAAGGCTTACCAATGTATTAGATGAATTGTAATCCTCTGCTGATTTATCTGAAAGATAGATAATAGTGCCATTATAAATGAGTTACAAATGGAGCAGCAGTGGGGAGAGGAGCAAGGGACAAGCTGTCTCTAGAACAGGCAGGAAAAAAGACTGCTCCCAAAGTTAGCTTCCTAACTCCAGCTTCCCAGAACCAGCTGACCCCTGGCAGATACAGGAACAGAGGGTAAATAAATGCAGACAAACGCAGGGGTCACAAATCCCTGCAGCAGGAGGGTGGAGTTGCCCAGAGCAAAACCTGAATGAATACTGTACTCCATCCATATACACAAAATATTATCAACGGAATAAGTCACCAGCAAAGGCACTGCAGCTGGCTCCTGACTGCAAAATGTTCAGTCTCAGCCACCTAAACTTCCTGGAATAGCACAGAGGACTATACAAGTCAACTGGTGGGATCTATCCAGGCATTAATGGGGAAGATTCATGCTTTTATCCCTATCATTTGACTATCCAGGCACATATGGGGAAGATTTGTGCTTCCATCCCTGCTTGGAGCCTTCCTAATTAGTACCAGATCTGGTGACATGGTTCTAGCCCCTTAAAAGAACCAAAGTAGGGGTTAATGTTTAGAAAGGGAAGGAGTTGCAGTTGAAAGGGAGGAGTAGTGGTTGCAGATGTCCTTCAGAGGGCAGGTAATCATAGAAAGGGGCACAAAACCTTGACAGTTTTGACTTTTAGAGGAACCCAGCCAGCAATCATCAAGCACTCAGGCAGCAGAGGCGTATTCCTCAATCATGGTACATGGAAGCAGAGAGACTCTCACCCCAAGCACACAAAAAGCAACATCCACACCCACCCTGCAAACTGAAACTGGTGCAAAATTCAGCTGCCTGTTTTCTCCAGGGACTTTGCATCAGTGGGAACTCTGCCCCAGCACTCTTTCCAGATGCTGGCTGTGAGCATCAGAAAAGGCGTGTGTTTGGGAGGCTTAGCCCGTTGACTGACCTCTCTTTTGCAGCTAGGCTGGGCATCAGGATTAACAGAATGGAGAGACTAAGGGAGAGCTGGACAAAGCAGCCGCATGAGACCAACACCACGTACCTGTGAAACTCATGTACTTCTGGCTGTTGGAGATCTTCTTGGAGTTGTAAAACTCCAACACGTCCAGCACTGCCTGGGGGTTCTTCTTCTGCTCCGACTTGGTGATGTTGGAAGTCTGCAGCAGACGTGCCCATTGCTCCGGCATTCCCTGTGGGAAGAGGCACCTTGTTAACACACAGCTGGCCTAATGTGGTTCACAAAACATAAGCCCACTATCACAGTTCTGCCCCAGCTTTTGGAGTTACACAGTATTATGAGGGAAATAGGGAGAAAAGAGGACAGGAGAGGAGAGGAAAGGAAAGAGGGGGTGAATGTGTGCCTCCCTAGCCACTGCCTGTATTACAAACCACACTTGGGCATGAAAATGTCACTCTGCTCTTGGGTCTCTGGGTGACTCCCAGGTCCTCAGCAGACCAAAATTCATAAACCAGAAAGGAGAAGACCCAATTGCTGCAGTTCAGGAAAAGCCTCAAGAAAAGAAAAAAACAACCAAAACACAAAATCCTTTATGCACAGGTATTCACATACTTATACATACCCAAGAAAGACTAAAGAAGTAACATACACTGCATAGACTCCAGCACCATGGACATGCAACACTCATTTGGGTCTTCTGGTAGCACTAGGGTTCTTTGCTAACAGCAGTGTGGTGCCCATTGTAGAGCTCAACCAGAGCTGGGAAAGCAAAGGTATTAACTTCACATCTGAAGCTCAGAATTTCACTATAGGGACATGATTTCAGCCAGAAAGTAAACACACCTGGAGAACAGCCAGACCTGTGCCTTTCTTTGCCAGCAGGGACAACTGTTTGTATGGACAAAGTGGCAGAGATTGGGATCCATTAGCAATGAAGTTATCCTCCCTGTTCAACGGGATGGCTGGATACACCCCTCAGGTCATGCCCCACTTGATGCCCTGAAGTCCTAAGGCATCACCACTGGTACATGTGGGGTAACCTGGGCAAATCTAGAGGCTGCCATGCAAAAACACAGCTGTACACAGGATTCAGGGTAGGGGAATAAAGTCCCTGAAAAAGCAGCATATTACAGACAGGTAGAAACACCTTGCTCACCAACAACTTCTGCTGCTAGGAATTACTGTCTCATAACCAAAATAAAAATAAAAAAATATGATGATGGTGAAATACAACTCTGTCTTACAGTATTTTGCATGTCAGTAAAAGAAAAAAGCCCACAACACATAAAAGCATCTGGCATTTAGCCTTAGGGCAGCACATACATATTCTATCCTAAGTAGTTGCAGACAGCTGTGTGCCTCCCAAAGGAAAACTCCCAGATCCCCACTTGGAGGACACAGATTGTGCTATAGACCTATTTCAGCTCCAAAAGAGGAAGGGAGGGGAAGAGAAGGGAAGGGAGGAGAGATATACCATGTTCAGCAGACCACAACAGCCAAAAAAACCAGGAAAGGAAAAGTTTGCTGGCAGTCTGAGCTCCTGGGATGTGCCAAGTTTGACTTGGTCTCTCAGCATGGAGGGTCTCTGCAGATGTGTTTCAAATGAGATCAACCTAGATGATGGTAACAGCCCTTCCAGCACTAATATATAAAAGATTAATGGGCCCCGGCTCCTCCTAGCAATAAGCTAAACCACACAGTTCTCTTTTCCTCCAGATTCACTTACTGTGAATTCTCCCGTGACTGCATCAAACCCCACATGAATCGTGTGTTCAAAGTCTGAAGGGAGGGAGATCTCCGGCCGCTCTTTCTCTTTCTTCTTATTGGCTGCAAGAGACGAAAACAGGAACAATTAAAAAAATCCATAAATGCATCAAGAATTAAAATCTCCCCAACAGCTTCTAATTCACTGACACAATCACTCCCCCGCTTTTTTGCTAGTCATAGCATTTCGATCTGGAGCAGAGAAACAGCAAGTTTAAGAACTTTGCTTCCTCACTTAAGAGCAGCCACAGTGAGTGGACAACAGAAATAAAAGTCCTGTAACACAGGACAAGCATGAGAGAAGGAAACTGATATTTTCAGTATGTAAAGTGTCAACCAGTACGTCTAGACTCAACAGCATGAGAGCTATTTACCTAAAATATTCACTCACATCTGCACAGATCAGAGTCAAAAGCTCTACAGTGGCAGAAAGTGGAAGCCAGTCAGTTTTGAACACATTTTTTAATTTGTTGTTTTAAGCAACTTTAAAAAAAAGAATAATAATATTATGTGCTTTTAAATATACACTTGCCTCTCGTACAAAGCCAGGGACAAAATTAACTACAAATACTGCTTAGATATTACTTCCTTCATCCTATTTTCTCAAAAGTTTATGAAGAAACCTAAATATAATGTGGGCTTCTCCTACAAAATCTTATGAGCAAAAGCATTTCTATTTTTTTTGCTCACAAAATGAACTAAAGGTGGTTTTAATAACCAGCTTTGAAGACATGAGCAAGACGGCAGAATCTGGCAGGTGAGGAGCAGAAGTCATAAAGAAACAGGGAAGGAAATACATCAAAGCTGATGCATCCTGCAAATTTTAAACTGAGATCTTCAAACAGGATTATCATTATGCATTGGATTAAGTTCATCCATATTCATTACGTATTAAGGGCTCCACCTCCATTTTAGTATTTATTGTATTCAAGAAATTGAGATTAGTTTAAGGAAGAACCACATTCTAGTCGGCTTTGCTGCTGCTTGCAGTTATAAAATCCGCAGAGCCCGGAGAAGGTGAACAAACCACTTATGTTTCCCAGCTGCTCCCCCTTTTTATCCAAAGCCAAACAGAATTTGTTTTGTGGCTGACATTCCCCCCGTGCACTTATGGCAACACGAATGCCAAACCCCAGGTATTTCAGAAGCCTGCAAGGCTAACACTCAGCATAGCAATTCTTTAAGACACTGCTGTGTTTGGTTGTGTAGAGAGGCTCAGGGCTGGCCCCAAAGGACTGAATCCCATTTCCTTCACCGCCAGCTCTGGCACTGTTCTCTGTATCATTACAGAGCTACAGTTGTACAGAGTAATTTTGGAGGAAGAAAAGGATCAGATGCTCCATTTGGGACACGAAGATGGAACAGATTGTTTTTGGTCCCTCTTTCAAACAATGGGCATGGGGGAAGCTGAGTCGCAGAGGAGCGACAGAGTTGCCAAGGGGAAAAGAGCCATGCTGGAAGGAGCCATCCCTGAGAAGGGAGCGAGGAGGTGACAGGAGCAGCTGCTGGTTAGCAGATGGTGAGCATCTGCAGCACAGAGGCCTGCTGCACGCACCAGCAGTGGACGGAAAGCAAGAGGCAAAGAGGTGCAGGGAGTGCCATCAGAGGCACCATATTCCACAGGTCTGCCTATAGGATCAGTCCACTCTTCCAAGCCAAAGACTGAGGGTGCCATCTCAGCCTAGAAGCCCATTGCTCAGGTGAGGAAGAAGAGGACACCTGTACCAGCACCACTATGCAGGAGTTCCTCATGGACAACGAACACCCACACATGGTCCACGGTGACTGCCACAGCAGAGCTGAACATATTCCTAAAAAAGCTTAAGGGCATTAAGTTGCTATCCAGAAGTCTTAGGTGTTTTTTTATTTCTACATTCAGGCAGAACTGACAGATCTAGAAGCCTAAACATTATTAAACCATTAATAACACAATTGCCTTTGTAAGCAGATATTTATGTCATAGCAGGTGGTATAAGGGAAAAACAACTAAAGAGATAGGCACTCCCAATCATGCTAAACACTTAACGTCCCTTTAAAGTGATTGCACTGTCCTTGCAATGAGCTAAAAAGACTTGAAGAATCTTAATTAAAAAAAAAAAAAAAGAAAAAAGAGGAATAATATATTTAAGATAACCTACCTACCACTACCAAAGGCTTTATTCCCACAAATAACTCACCACTTTCTCATTCATAACCTCCCGTGTTCAATGCTGTTACAAGAGCCTCCCATAAATTTTCCTTACGATGCTCTGGCAACTTGAGTTGCGACTGTGAAGCACAATGTCTGACCATGCAGTGAGCCCATCCTCAAGCACACTGAGATGAGAAAGGTCTTCACCACTACTAACATGGAGTAAAGCGCTCCCAGTCGCCGTGGGAAGGGCTCCTGGTTGCTGCACGCTGTTACCTTGTGGGTAAAACCTTGCCTCTGTTCAAAGCTGTAGCTGAGCTCAGCAAAGCTCAGAGGAGCTAAATGTGCCCCATTCAAGCCAGACTGATACCTTCAGTTAGGCACTGATGAGTAGTCCCCTGAGCCCAGGAAAATTCAAAATGTTCACCAGTCCTGCTGAGAGCAACAAATCACACCAGCTCTGCTCTGAGTCCTTTGGGCAAAACCCACCCAGTATTAAGCCAACAGGTTTTTTAAACGCCCAGTTTGCGGTTTAGGCTGGGACAGAGGAAATCATGACTAAAAATTACATGCTAAATTTTGCAGGCAGAGCATGACACCTCCAGAGCCACCTGGCAAGGGGTATAGCTCAATGCAAGTGTGCAAACGTGCATGAGGCCCTGGATTTATGCTCCATGTGTCCCTTACACAACACCTCTGCTTATGAACAGGGGTAGCACCGATTTGCTCAAAATTACTTTCCTCTAACTGAACAGAAACCAGCTTCTCTTTTAATTCAGCCAAACTAGCAAATAACACCCAAACTATTTCAAGCACAAACCAAAGAGAAGTGTCTGAACACTGAAGAATTTCCCTACGTTTCAGCAGCATGAAGCACTAGGAATTTAGCTGCCGTCATGAGACTAGAAGAAGTTTTCATAAGATGGAAATCAACCAATCTGAAGTGAAGGTGACAGTGTTAAAGGAATTTTTTGCTCAACAGGAATTAGAGGACAGAAGCAACCATTCTCGTTTGGGCAGGTGTATTGCAACAGAAGGCTCTGCTGGGCTCAGCTAAACAAAAATCTCTCACGTCTCGAAGCATCTGCCATGTTGGCCAATCTTCAGTAAACATAGGCATCTTCAGATCAGTCGCAGTCTGTCTGCTGATTTTACCCAAAACGTTCATTTTTCTCCTCATTCGTAGTTCTCCTTCATAATCCAATTCAAACTAGTATTTCAGGTTCTACTTCTTTTACTCTTTTACAAGTTTCAGGTGATTTCTTTGATCTCTGAAACAGTTAATGCTAGAGATTTAAAAACTCCTCACCGTTAAGTAAGCCAACACAAGAATCCTGCAGCTTTTTTAGGATTCATACTCACAATGGCAAGTTTAACTGAGATCCAGCAGACTATTAACATTGAGTTCACAGGTTTCTGGATTGCAGGTTCAAAAACCTACGTTTGTAAAACAATCCAAAGTTGCCTAAAGTATCAGATAAGAATAATAATAATCATCATCATCTTCATCATCATCATAAATGCCACAGTATTTTGTAGAAAATGATCCACCACCTTGCTTATTTAAATTAGTGGAGCTATCATTTCAATTAGTCTTTTCACTAATAAAAATTAGGAGGCAGCCTCCCTCCTGAAGTCCAGGGAGTTGAAGATATCTAGTCTTGACTTTAGTTGCCCAGTGCTTAGATACCATTGCAATACAGAAAAAAGCTGATGTATTATGAAGAGGAACTCAAAAAATAGGTCAGATATAAAAAGAAACCAGCACATATTAGAGGATGGAGAGATTTTTTTTTCCTTGCATCACTTCAAAAGATTCATGAGAGAGAGGTTTTCTAAAATATCTTCATACTAAAAATTAGAATTTCATGTACAGTTCACAGTTCCTATCTCTTTTTCCATCTGTTACAGTCCCTTGAACATGAAAAAATTCCTTCAGTTCACAAGAAATTTGGAAGAATTTTCAGTGACAGATTGCTCGTAAAAGCAAGGAGACAATGCCTGACCCAGACATTAGAACAGAGCAAATGGCCATGAGGTAAAATATGACAGGTCTAGTAGGAGATTGTATGTTAGTCTTGTATATCTCAAATTATTTGCTGTTTAAAACAACAAAACAAGCAAAAGACCTCCCTCTGCTCTCCACCAAATGAATTACCAAGGCCAGCTTTACCGGCCAGCTTGTAATTGGCACAAAAATTTATGATTTTCAAGACCATTATGGACAAGTCAGGCTGGGAAGTAACAGAGCTAGTTCCAGAGTTAGTCTCAGTTTTCAGGAGATAAATCATAAAATTAAATTATAAATAAATTATTTCCCATAACTTATGGGAAAGGCAAAATAAATAATTAAAAAGAACTACCTACAAGCAAAGGGGCCTAAAACAGATCTGCAGAGGGATTTTGGAGAGGGCATGGAGTGATAAGACAAGAGGGAATGGATTCAAAACAACAGAGGACAGGTTTAGAATAGGTATGAGGAAGAAATTCCTCACTGGGAGGGTGCTGAGGCACTGGCACAGGTTGCCCAGAAGAGCTGTGGATGCCCCATCCCTGGAAGTGCTCAAGGCCAGGTTGGAGAGGGCTCTCAGCAACCTCGTCTGGTGGAAGATCTCTCTCCCTTTATTAGGAGAATTGGAACAAGATGATCCCTAAAGTCCCTTCCAATCCAAATAATTCTACGATTCTATGATCTTATGAAAATAAAGTGAGATGGATTAAATCTGACAGGATTAATCATCAGAAAAAAACATATCTACGGACTGTACCTTATGTACCCTGAAACAACCAAGACAAATGTGCAGGAAACAAACACACAACATTTTCTAAAACCTCAACCATCACTAAGCATCAAGTGCTTGACTATGTTCAAGCAGAGCAATGTTCAGACAGAAGGTTTATTAAAGAGACAAAATACTGTACTTTTATCTCCTGGCAAAATAGATCGGTAAAATCGGTCCTTCCTCTTCTTTTCTTCTGGATTGGGAGGTAGAGGTTTTGAGCCATGGTTTAAAGTCCCAGGATCTTTGCTTCCCGATCCAATCATAGTGCTGGTATTTCTCATTGGAGGAGCAGGTGGTTTGTCTTCTGTTTCAACTCCATTGTTAGACATCTTCAGCTGGGGAGGCCGTTACTGGGAATTGGAAAACAAAACAAATTAGAAGCCATAATTATTTATCTATTTATTGTAGACTAGAATCAAACACTATCAAGTAAATCACAAGCAGGTATTTGCAGACAGACCTGCAACCTCAGTCCAACCATTAACCCAGCACTGCTGTGTTCACCATATGCCCATATGGCCAAGTGCTACATCCACAGGCTTTCTGAACACTTCCAGGGATAACGATAGCAGCACAAACCCAGCACAACAAATTCTACTCAAGCTCCAAAATTTTTTTTCTGTTAACAAGAAACTATGTTCAAGCATTTGAGTTACTGATCACTGAGAAAAGCCTGTTTCAGGATACAACCAGTTCTGAAGCAAACCATGGAGCATAAGTGCAGGGCGAGAAGGTAAATATGAGGTCACAAAGAGCAGGGATACCTGAGAGGAGCCAACAAGTTGCTGAGTTCGTAATACCTCTCAGATCCATGCTAGTTGTCCTAAAAACTGTGTCCAAAGGTTTGCATCAGTCTCCAGCACAGCACGATACAGAGACTGAAGTTTGTACTCAAAGAATTTTGATGCTGCTGCTGAGGCTCCTTTGCTAAAAAGCTGCTGAGCGGGTTCAGAGGCAGAGGTGGCTGGGAAGCCCTGAGCTGCACCCATATCTCCTCAGATGCAGTGCCACAGCCCTCGACTGTGCCAAGCCAGCCCTGGCCTTCCTGCAGTAATAGCACACTTCAGGAGCAACTCCAACTGCCAGGAACTTGATTGCATTTTGTTCTGTTGGGAGGGTCAAACAAAACTAGATCCCCAACACACACTTAAATCCATAAGCAAATAATCCCCGCTGTGCAGATTTAAAGACGGAAGCTTGGGAACAGGGTAATAGATTATTCTGCAACGACTAACTTGTTCCACCCAAATGAGATCAGCATTACTCCGGACACAGCCCGGCTGCAGCAAGGTCCTTCTGGAAACTGGAATTCATCTGCACTGTGTTTTCAAAAGTAAGTCGGGAGTTAACTGCTGAATAAAGACCAAAGCAGGAACAGTTTCTGTTTGGGTGGAAAACGCAATTCAACAGCTTTACCAATTTCACAGGCAGTAAGGGAAGATGTTTCACTCAGGGAGAATTACAGGGTGGCAGAAAGTCAGAAGCTTTTTGCTCTCTGCAAGTGAGAAGTCTAGTTACAAAGCTGAGATCACTGCTGACTGCCAGGGAGCCGCTTTCCATCGGCTGGACTCAGTGTGACACTGAGTCACACTCCAGGCAGATCCTACCACCATACCACAGTCCTATGGCCACGCAGCACCCAGCCAGCCTTCAAAGTCTTCTTCAGCCAAGCTACTGATCCTCAGCGTAACGGGCAAGATTCCGACCCGGAGCACACTGCTCTCGCTGCTGTGGGGACCTAAGGGAGGCAACCACGGCCCGTGGAAGTCACTCGGCAGCAATGTGCCAGATTTTGCCAAGAGCAGCGTTTCCCTGTCGCCTGCCAAGCCATGGCTGGCCTGCAGCTCCACCTTCTCCTCCACTTGATTGATTCCCAGTTTCTTCACACTTGCCCTTAAATGGGAGGGTTGGCACTGTTGTACAGCCTGTAGGGCTTTGGGCAAGTCTTCACACACAGGGAATTTTGCAAAGGGTCTGACCCCAGCCCTGTTTTCCTTCCAATACAGCTGTGCAATGGAATATTAAACGACAGACCAGCATTTGGGGATTGATTTTAATGGTGGGACAGCTCTGGCATTTGGGAGGGGTGGGGGGAAATTAGCTGTGCACTTGTCTGGGCGTGTCCTTGCATGTGCCCTGTGCACTTCCCACCACTCATTCTTCAGCCTCATGCCATTCTCGGGTATAAAACAGAACAGAACTAAGTGACAGCTGGAGTGCCAGCCATGAAGTGGTTGGTGCAAATGAATACTCTCCCTGCCTAAGGAAAATAAGCTCAAACCCAACTCATAATTTTGGCAGCCACTGCTGCTCATGTATCTTGCGAAACATGAAGATACTGAGGCCTTCCTGATGGGCTTTGCACATCACTGTCAGTGGCTGGAACTGAACTGGCACAATTAAACCATTTGAAACAACATAAGCAGCAGTGTCCCATAAGAGATGCATTCTCTGCATTCATCTTATTTAACTGTGAAAAAGCAAATTGCCAGGAAGGTGCTAGGAATATACGGCAAACAGGGAAGCAGAAGGAAAAGGAATGTTAGCAGCTCTGTGCCTGCCAAACAGACCTCCCCAGGAGTGGCACCACATTTGCAGCTCTAACACCCTGGTTTACCCCCACGGGGGTTTGAATAAAGGTGCATCCAAAGATTACCCCACCATCCAGACTTCCTGGAGCTGCAGGCATGGCTGGGATGGAGACTGACTCACTTCTGGGTCCCTCTCCCACTGAGCAGAGGGGTCAGTAGGTGAGAATTGATGCTGCTTACCTGCCGTCAAAGGCACAAAACTAAGCAGGGGACAGAGTAAAGTTTACTAAGTCGGGGAATGGATGCAACATCAGACCAAAATAGAGCAGTATGTGGCTCCAGGCTGGAGGAAAAGAAGTGAGAAGAGGAATAGAAAAAAAACCCCAGATTAGATGCAGAGGTTGGCCTAGTGCTGGGGAAAAGAAAAAGAACATAAGCAAAAAAGTCCAAAAAAAGACTAAGAAAAATCTCTGGATGTCAAGCATCCTCCCGCTCAGTTCCACCAGTGCAAAACCCCAGGGACATCTGCTCTAAGTTTCTTCAATATAAGAAAGTTTTTCAAAATCCCTCAGTCAGAAAGGATAGTGCACAAGTGAATTACTGTTTTACCGCAGGGACAGAAACTCGCAGTACAAGCTCTCATCTATCTTACATGATTCCGTGAAAGAGCAAGTAACTGCTGAGAAGTTACATAGTTTTACAAACAATATTGTTTCACACCTAATTGATAACGGCAACTTTGCTGTAGGCAAAGCCGAGAATACACCCTCTCATTTTTCCCTTCATCACTCAAGCTCCCAAGCCTTTCTCTTCATCAAAGTCTGATGTTTGGAGTTACATGAGCTGTTTGGAGATGCGGGAGTGAGAGAAATCCACTGATCCACAAAACTAAGAGACTGATTCCCCTGAAGTTATCCCCTGTAATAGCAGCACTAGAGGGTTCCCAAAAGCCTTGTGCCACTATGTATTTAAAGGGAAAACCAAAAACCTGCTTAAGTGAATCCTCCCACTGCAATACAGAGATCAAATGCAACATCATTATACTTTCAACTCATATTGGCTTCAAAGTAGGCAGATGAAACCCTGTCCTGACAGAATCATACCCCCAAGTCAGAGCTGAGAGCCCAGAGCCATGCCAAGTGGTTACAGAGGTAGCCATCTCCCTCACTGCAGCCCAGCCGGCTGTGCAAATTCTCTCCTTCCTAAAATAATCTCCTGCCAATTCACATGCAAGCAGGCTTTAAACAAACCCCCTCATGTAGGCGCTGCTCAAATTCAGAGCGCCAGGCAATCACTTCCCCAGCCGGCAGAACATCAGCGCTAGGCCACTGAAATGAGTCACTCTGCTCGGCACAATCCCTTCCAACAGGAATGCAAAGCACCACTGCACTGAGTTATTTCCTTCTTCACACCAGCGCGACTCTGCCTTGAGAAATCCATCTTAGGTTTCCACAGCGTGATTAAGTGAAGAGTGGAAGCAATGAAACAGCACATGAACTTTTCAACCAGAGTCAGATGAGGGAATACATTTTAGCCGCAGACAAAATTGTTTTCAACTACTATATATATTAAAGCACCAGCGCTCAAACCTAACCCCGTAGACACCACTAGGAAGGCACAGCCATGATGTAGTACTATTGTTTCTGCAGACATTTGGGAGTGCTGAAAGTTCAAGTTGTTTCAGCACACAGTAATGTGAAAAGTTTTATTACATACTGCAATCTGTGACCGCTGTAGTCAAGTTATGGTTGCCTACAATGCACTCCTGGCCCTCCCCATCAACTTTTGCAGCCCTTTAACTACATATCTTTGCCCCAGCCTCAACGGAGTCCAACAGCAAACCTGACAAACTCTCCTTTTACACTTACAAAAGACTTCTGCAGACAGGAAAGAGACAGACAGAAGACAGAACAAGCAGAAGTACTGAACAGAAGACAGCACCCACAGGTGCCAAGAGTGGCATCAGAGTACATTCACACATGCAAAGATCCATGCAGGTCTGCTGATCTTTGTTAAGAAGACGTAACACAAAAGACAATCGCAGAATCATTAAGGTTGAAAAAGACCTCTAAGATCATCAAGTCTGAGCATTAACACAGCACCACTGTCTTAACCACTAAATCACACTCTCGAGTGCCACATCTACATGCTTTGTGAATCATGCAGTTAATGCCTAAACTACCAGGCATAGACTGTAGTACAGGCACAGCCTCCTGAGACATTCATCTAGCAGAGTGGGACCCAGAGGTAGGTGGGACATTCTGACCCTACTGTAGCACACACACAAGCAGAAAAAGAGAGAACAAAGATCCTCTCTGTATGCCATTTTTCCTTCCACTTAAGTACATCATTTCAAACCTGCTGCTCCACGCTGAACTCTAAGTTTCTATCAAGCTCCTTGTGTTCTCTTTGCATTCCTTAGCAAGACAGACAGCTGAGTGATTGCTAAAACAGAAAGCAATTAAAAAGTCAGAAAGGCTGAAACCTACGCTACAGTAGATGTCATACAGATAACTACGTCCAATGCATACTAATTGCAGGAATCAACATGAAAACTCATAAAAGAGCCATCTATAATTCATGCAGTCTGGCAAGAGAGTAGCTGTAAGTTACTCACTACAACTTACAGATGAATAAACTATATTAAACAAGACAGGGAGGAGGAAGATGCTCAGCAACTGCTCTTCCCTCTCTGCCTACTACCAGAAGGAAATTTCACATTTTTCCAAGATACTAGTATTCTGTTGTTGGCAGATGTCTTGACCACCAAAAAAAAAAAAAAAAAAAAAAAAAAAAAAAGAGAGAGAGAGAGAGATTCTAAACCTTTAACTGAGTTGATCCTGATCAGAACAAGTGTTTTACCTCTGCACCAGTATCCCTGCATCCTTCCACCCCATGGCTAGAAATTGCTTGTGCACATACACAGTTAAAATCTCGTCCTTCCCCCTCGCACTGCCGTGGCGAGAAAGAGCACAGGCTGTGCCCTGCTCTGCTCAAACACATTGCAAGCATCAGATTCCCTCCCTGTGTGTCACGCTTCCATGCAAATCCCAGCAGAAAAAGTAACATCAGAGTTTATCAGCTGGGTTTCGACCAGGATGAAAAGACAGACATTCGGTTTTTATTACTTTACGTGGGACTAAGTCTCAAACACCAGTCTCGCACTGAAGGAAAGGCACCCCACGCGTTCCACCTGAAAAAGAGGCAAGAGGTGTCCTCTTCCTCCACTCAGCAGCAGATGGGACCTGGAACACATGCTGTCACAAAAAAGGCAGCTGCAACACACACACCCCGAGGGAGGACAGACTGATCACCGCATTTAGAGGTGATTTAAAAAAAACCCTCAGAAACTGTAGCATGGAGCTGTCTCCCCAACCAGTTACTGCACATCTGAGCTCTTTGCAAGTGTGCCAATTAAACCAAAAAAGCGAAGGACCAGCAAAACATCAGCACAGTCCCGGTATTTACACGTGAACTACAACAAAAACAAACAAAAAAGAAAAACAAACAACAATTAAAAACCCAACAAACAAAACAACAGGTTTGCATAAAGCTCAAATAAATAATTACAAAGCAGCAGTGTTTGCTGATGTCTTTTTTAGACCTTACCTGTTAGACCCCTGCAGATGCTGCCAGCACCTAAAGATGCAGATGAAATCACTAAATTAAATGAAAGAATAATCACTCAACATCAGCATACACGTAGAAGAGAANATCCATGCTAACCCATCCTAACGCACAGATACGCTTCTAAAGAAGAACAGACTAATTATAACCACTCGATTCCTAGCAACAGAGTTCTCCTTTCATTCAAGTTAAGGAAGCTTCTTTCTGTTTTGTTTGAAAGAATCAAGGCCCAGTGTTCACCGGCTTCCACAGTGTGGGCCCATGCATGACCACTGTGACAGTAACCCAGGCACATTGAGGGTTTCAGAAGCGCTGAGGCAGGTCAAGCCCTTTCCACCACATTAGGCTTGAATCCAAAACCACAGAGAGGCAATGCCAGCTTAAATTGCCATGTTTAGACTTGGCTTCAGCTGTTGCACAAATAACTGGCAGTGTCGAACAATAACTATTTCACAATCAATGCCAGCTATGCCCAAGTACCTGGAACACGTGATGAACTCTCCTTACTTGTGCTCCAGTACTCAAGCTTGGAGAACTGTGGAGAGGAGCTCTGGCTGATCCCATCCCTGGGCAGCAGTCTCCTCATTTTGACCGAGCATTTACCCACTTCTAACAGCGCTTTTAAACAGCCCAAGAGAAATAAATTGCATCCATATTCAAGGAGGAAAAAAAAAAAAATAAAATCCAAGCTGAGACAGAAAGAACCAAGAGTATAATTTTTAAAAGCTCTCAGCCCACAAATCATCCTCCTTGTTTCCTCATCTCCAGAAGTGCTGCCTCCCCCTCCCCCAGCTACATGCCTGAACAAGCAAGTTCGCTGCTGCAGATGTCAGGGCAGGCTCCCTTTTCCAGCACAGCACAGAGCAGCCTTGGCTCCGGTTCCGCTTTTGCTCGCAGGAGGGCAGGGCTTCAACCACACAAGTCAAAGTAGTCGCTGGAGCCAGAGCTTGCTAAGCAGGGTGGGAAAAATAAAGGCCTCTTACGTTAAAGCATACCCAAAGCCCATATAAGCAGGTTTCTTGGAGGAAACCTGTGTTCCAGAGGAAATGACTAGATGCAGCATAAAGAGAATATATTAATGCACACAGTTAAACCCACCCCCACTACTCTGTGCCTAAGTTACTTGGCTCAGAGTCCTAACTACACATTAGCAGCAACAGCAACTGAGAGCAGCAGAATCATTAATCATTCTTCCATTCAGAAGTTTCCAATCCAGGAGATGGACATACAGCACAGGGCTCAGAATTAAGCCCCACTATCCCCTAATGTGGAATAATTCACCATTCAACATATTCACACTTTAAATACACGTACGCATTTGCAAAAACTGCGCCTTTTTAAATGGAGAGATCTGTCATTTAGCAATGGGGGTGGGGGTAAAAAAAAATAAGAAAATGAGAACATTGTCAGATCAAGTCAACCACATACCATAGGCACAGAGGACACTGCAATGCAGTGGTTAGCAAAAAGCCACAGTACCTAAATAGATGGAAGTTTACATTAACCTGTGAAAGCTGAGTTTTTTCTGAGGTGAAGAAACACCGAGAGAGAGACCTGCAAGGAGGAAACCAATGTTCCTGAGAGCAAAACTCATTCAACTCCTTTGTCTCGGGGAAAGTAGAGAGCAAGAAGACAACCCAATTATCGTTAGTGAATGAAACCATCCAAGACCCTCAATTAGACTGAGGGGAGAATGCCACAACAGTTCAGTGCTAATGGGAAATGCAAACATTTATCATCAGAGTGGTGCTTGCTCCTGTGTATAGCTCCATTGTGTTCACTGCAGTTAATGACAGTAGGAAGCCCAGTGCTCCGTAGTATTTATGTAATGACTGGCAAAGCTGTCACATTCCCTTAATTGCTAGCCAGGATTTTCACACTGGCAGTAGTTTTCAATTAAATAAAATCACAAAGATTGGTTCGGTTTCATGTTGCTTTGTTCAAAGTTTTGGGTTTTCAAAGCTGGGGAAAGAAGGAGAATGAATAGTTCTCCAAAGACAGGACAAGCTCTGCATCAAATATGACATTTTTGTAGACAAACCGAATTTAGAGACAAGGAAAGCATCACCAAATACCCAGCACTGCAAGAGCTAATTTAATATCAGTAAAGACAAGCAATTTGAGAACTGCACATAAATCTGCTTCAGGTTTGCAATGATTACTCCTTCAAGAGCGATACGTGAAATGCCCTAAGAGCAGTTCACTTACAAGGCAAAATGAAAAAGCCTAAGGTGGCTTAGGGTTTCTCCCCTAATTAAACTTTCACAGTAGAGTCTTCTTTGCTGCAAGAACATCCGCTCTGTGTTTATAATTATATGTTATCTAGCAAAACTCCGTATTCTGCCTGCTTTATGATTCCAGAATATACAGGAGGAACCATAGTGGTATGATCTCACGTCCCTAGACTTCCTCACTTGTACCAAATGCACTGCAGAGCACTAACTAGTCCCATTAAGAATCATCATCATCATTTAATTTAATGAGCAGCAGTTTGTTTTTAGGAAGCACCATCAAGCCTTTTATCACATCATTTACTCAGATTCCAATCATACTTACTGTATGTCAGTAGAGAAAAGAGAGCTCTATAGGACTGGCACAAAGGAACTGCTGTTTCTGCAATATGTTACAACCAAGTCTGCATTAGCGCTCAGTTAAATAAAGCCCATGAGCCAAGTGAACTATTTTTACTCCACTGAACAAAAGGAAATATAACAACATCACTTATTACAGTGGCAGGCCCATTTTAAGCCACTATGTAATTAGGAGTAGGAGTTAATTACAAGACTAGATACAGCAGGCTAGGTTTTCCTTAACATCTCTGAGCAAGATTTTTCTGGGCCATGGATCTTCTTAACCTCTGCTCTTGCTACAATCACCTAAGCAACTTTAAGTGGGATGCTTAAAGTTTAAAAACTTTAAAAGTTTAAAACCGCTTCCTGTTTAAAACTCATTCTTTTTCAAGAAGCAGCAACACTGCAGCCATAAAACCCAACCCAGAGGAGACTGATTGAGCTCCCATTCACAGCCCTGCCAGCATCTGAAGCAAGTGACTTGCTTATTTCCATCCCATTCCCAGTGGACAAGCATCTACATCATACAATTAGCAACAATATGAACTGCAAATTCAGCAGAATTGGGATTTCACTGATGGATGGATTGCCAGTATGCATGTTTTATTCATCTCAAGACTGCTTTGTCAGGTTGTGCTATGTCCTCTGTGTACTTAAAATGCTAAAAATCATTTTATGGTCATTACTGGCAGGCAAGAAGCTCTATAGACAATGTTGTGCCTTTGCTAAGTAGTAGCCAAAGCTCACCACATTTCCAAAATGAAGACAATGACCAAAGACAGATGCTCTAGGAAGTTGTATCAGTTAAAGCATTTTGTTCAGGGCAGTATTCCCTCCTACTGCTCTAAGTCACCTTGCTCAAGTCCTACAGCTACTTCCTCCTAAGGTCACCAGCATAAGAATTAGCCTCCCTGGGAGAGAACAGCATGCAGCAAGTCCAGGTGCAGTTTTCTGATCACCCTTCCCTAATTTCAACAATTAAGATTCAAGGATGTTCACAGCACACTGTCACTGAGATATGGTACCTACCCACAAACCCACAGCTTCCTCAGTGTTCAGGCACACAAACCAATTTTCATTTCAGCACCCACCTCAGGTTACCTGACCACACTCCCTCTTTCCTATCCAAGGCAAGAGAGTATAAAATGATACTTTAAATTCTGTAACTAGCACACCATAAGTTCACCTCTCACCTTTACAGTAATAGCTCTGTTTGCTAAAAAAAACTCAAGATACAAACAGGGCAGCCCATTTTGGAAACAGCTACTTCACAGCTCTCAAGAAATCCCAGGTTTGGTCCCTGAGCACACCCAGGAGCAATGCATGGGGGTGCACTTCCCAAAACAATTTTTCCCCCTTCACTTTATGCCATTTACACTTGTCTCGTGTAAGTGCTTCCTTCTTCTTTACTAACATTCACACACACATTGTGGCACAACCTGCACCAACTCCACCGTTCCTGTTCTTACACTCATTGAGAGGGATCCAGTAAAATAAAATACGCTTGCTGTGGGAAAGGAGATCCTCAAATCAATCCGCAACAGAGCATGACGTGATGGCTTAAGTAAACTGTCTCCTTTTCCAGTATGAGGTTGCTTCTTCCACTTTTTCTTTCCAGTTGTTTCTTTTGGCCCAAGTTTTCAGAGAATCACAGAAAAGGTTTGGGTTGGAAGGGACCTTAAAAATCAACTAATTCGAACCCCCCTTGCCATGTGCAGCAATTTCTCCCAATAGATCAGGTTGCTCAGGGCCCCATCCAACATTTTGCTCCATTCCTGTTTTATTCTTGTGCTGCTGGTATTTGCAGGTGCTGATTCACAGCCTCCCAACATATGCATGTTTGGCTGCTTTTATTTTTAAGAAAAGTCTCTTCAGGCTGGAAATAACTCTTGTTTTCCTGTAAACGCTCGTCAATGTACATCTAGTTTTATCTGAGGAGCTTAAATATTCTACTTTGACAAAAGCCTCAAAGTTTTGTCAGTCTCTGTTGTTCTGTTAAAATGTTATAAAACAAACATCTAAACTTGGCCGGCTACTTTGTAAGGTCCCTTTTAGCTTTAAAAATAGAAGCTGTATTTGAGCCTGTTATATATTCTTTAAACTTCCAACATGGTTTGGATTTACATCTCCCAAAGGTGAAATTTCCCCAAAGGGTCTCAATTCGTACAGATAATTAAAAACATGCAAAAAAAAAAAAAAGCTTTATTTCTGACAAAATTTAACCAAGATATCTTAAATAGAAGCCAAATCCCAAATAACGACTTTTTTTAATGGGCTCTCAAAAAGTAGTCCTAAGGAAATAAGCCCATAATTTTGTCATTTTAGTATCTTATGTTGTCAGCAGACAGCTTCCATTTTAGATCTGAGATGATGTATTGTCTCCAACCCCTGGTCCACTGGCTCCTAACCTTTTCTTCCCCACAGAGCATCTGTACTCTGGGTATTTCCCTGGAGATTCGTTAACTGCTTCTTCCTCAAAAGTGAGATTATTGGCATTTTTCTCAGACACATTTCTAACCATTTAAAAGACCTGTCAGGAGAGAGGAACAAATACATACCAAAAAATAACAATTCATCATTCTCTCTGGTAATGATGACATCACAGGTAAAGGGAAGACCTAAGTTTTGGCTAATGCCTTTAAAGACCATCTTCTGTCTTGCATGCCTGTAAAGCATTTACATAGCATTCCATACCCTCTTTTAATGCCAGTATCCCAAGGGAGAGGGTGGATTAGAACACTGGTATCTTTAATTTAGGAGCCAATTAGACCACCAACAACAAACCAAAGCTGTATGTATGCTCAAAACAATCTAGTTAGGATTGTATTTTAATTAAAAATCAGTCAAATAATCCCATTATGCCAAGAATTGCTTTAGGCATGGTTCCAATCCACACACATCTTTTTATTTAGTATTTTAGTTTCACACAGAGAAAGTGATTGAAATAACACTGTAGACTACCAGAATGGTCCCTTCTGTACAGCACGTTCCTCTTCCAGTTAGAGAGCTTGGGAAGATACAGAAATAAATGTTCCAATGTCAGTCAGCCACTTGGTAAGCCACTTAATAACAGAAACAAAAAGAAACCTGCTAAAATAAAAGCAGCGTACATCTCAGGTAGAGTAAGGGGATTCTCCACCTCTGCTCTACTCTGGTGAGACCCCATCTGGAGTGCTGCATCCAGCTCTGGGACCTCAGTGTAAGAGGGATGTGGATCTGCTGGAGCAAAACTAGAAGAGACCAGAAAGATGCTCAGAGGGCCAGAGCACCTCTGCTATGCAGACAGGCTAAGAGAGCTGGGATTGTTCAGCCTGGAGAAGGGAAGGCTCCAGGGAGATTTTAGAGCACCTTCCAGTACCTAAAGGGGATACAATAGAGCAGAGACAGACTTTGGACAAGGGCATGGACTTACAGGACAAGTGGGAATGGCCTGAAGACGGAGGGCAGGTTTAGATTAGATAGTAGGAAGAAATTCTTTCCTGTGAGGGTGGCGAGGGACTGCCCAAGAAGCTGTGGATATCACATCCTTGGAAGTCTTCAAGGCCAGGTTGGATGGGGCTTTTAGCAACCTGGCATATTGGAAGGCAGTCCCCATGGCAAGGGGTTGAAACTGGATGATCTTTAGGGTCCCTTCCAGCACAAACCATTCTAGGAGTCTGTGAAATCCAGTTTTCTCAGTCTTCATCCCACTACCTGCAAACCTCACCTCAAAATGCACCTATTTCCTCATATTTCCCCTTTCTGCCTCCTTTGTCAAAAAGTAACATGCACCTCTGCTACAGCTGCACAATTTACAGTTTTGTTTTTAAAAACAGAGAAAAGAAATATTTCCAACATCACCTTTCATTTCTGTATTTGCTCTTACATGGTCTGTGAGGCCCTGCTGCATAACAAGCATTTTATCCACAGCAAAGACCAGCAGCACAGCTGCCAGAGCCAGTTACCTGCCTGCATCACTCAGCTGGGGAAGGGGGTAGAAGCAGCAGGGCAGAGGTCTGTCCTACAGAAGGAGTGTGGTTGTATAAACATGTATATTCACACACATTTATGTGTGCGTGTGTATATAACTTGCACCACCCAAGTTAACTCACTTATTTTGTTTACTCCCAGACAGTGAGTATGCATCATGTGATATGACCATTTAGAAAACATGGTTATCCTCAAGTGACAAAGTACTAAAAAGAAAAAGTTGTAGAAAGTTATAAAGTATGACAGGCAGCTCTAAATTAATATAATTTGGTATTGCACATTGCCCACTTCTTTAAGTATTCACGCACTGGATCATGTTTCTATTAACTGGAATCTATATTAAATTATAAAATAAATAAACCTATTCCCCAGAGACATATAAACAAGGTTGTTGCCCAGATCTGTGTTATCCTCATGCACATCAACCACTACCACTCCCAATACTGAAATATACTTGGGAATTAAACGAGAAAAGAAAGCAAAGACACTTCTTGAGGCCATTTCCTCTTCCAAGACACTTGTGGGAGGGAGGGCCCAGTACCCTAGCAAAGGTTAACCTCACCAATTCACTCCAGGCTTGTGCTGAAGAAAGAAAAGGTTCAAGGTCTTGCAGTTCCACAAATAGAAGTCCTCCTTTACAGAGATTTTATTCTACCAAGTCAACACCCAGTGGTGGGTCCCCAGACATCATCTTCGCCACTCCTCATCCTGCTAAGCCTTCCAGTCTGCCAAACTCAACCTTCCAATGCCTCTGGCTTCTTGGGAAGTAGAGAAAATGTCAACAGACAAAAATAATAAAGCTTCTGAACCACCTGGACTATTGTCACATTATTTATCTTTAGCATTTGAGTGTAGAAATCCAAGGAACTGGTGGGTATAACCAGATTTTTCTCATCTTGGTATTTTGTACTAAGATTAAACTTCATCTGTGAAGCCCTCTTGCCTCTCCAAATATCATTGGGAAATAAGGTAGGATGGTTTTGGGGTGGTGAATGTGTACACGGTTATGAAGAACTGGGAAGATTTTCCTTATTACAGGCTTTCCACAGCCTTAACCTTTGAGAAAGTCTGGCTGAAGAGACAAAAGTGCACTTCTTGCTGCCAGGACACCGGGGTAGACCCAGAGCAGCCTCCATGAATGTGCAACAGTGGTGGGCAAACAACCTTTACACTCCAAAACAAAATCACTACAAAGCAGCAAGGTCTTAGACCTGACAAATTTTTACAGGACAGTCAGGAAGCCAGAGCAACTTGGCTTTGCATGCCTGCAGGCTTAAGTACAGCCATCCGACACCATGCCAGTGTCCTGCAGGATCAGGATCACCACTGGGCCGCAGCCTGGTGGTCACTAGAGCCAAAGCCCACCATACCTACACACACAAACCCAGCGCGCAATACTGCGGCATGAGTCCACAGGGCCATATGGCAAGAGCACCTCTGAAGACGGAATCAGGCAGCCATGTGAGTAGCAAGCTGACAGAAGAGGTAATGTTTGCTTTGAACCTTTTCTGTACCATTAGTGCTCGTGCTAATTGCGATAACCAACAGCAGCAGTCACTCTGATGGGAGGGCTGAACAGAAGTGACACAGCTGTCAACTCCATTCAAAGAACGAAATCCTTAAACGTTCGCCGTTTTGGGGGCAGAACAGAATCCATACAGCAAGATGCACAGGATTGCAGTTTTTTTAGGGCAGAAAGCTGCAGAGAGCAAGGACAGCTGATGCAGACGTTAAAAAACCAAACTCGTTTGCCTGTTTCTCAGGGGGATTTAAACAGCAGGTGAGTGGGGCTGGTCTGTGGGACATGACCCTTTTTTATTTCAGCTATTTAGATGCAAATTGTTTCCCCTCCCTCCCCTTCTCAACACCATCTGTTAGCCCAGAGGTTTAGACTGTGCCTAGGATGTAGCTTTTGGGGGAGGGGGATATAGATAAAGCATTGAGAGAATTTCAGTTGATGCCTCTATTTCCTCTAGGGCACAGTTTTGGAGAGAAAAAGAAAAATCACTTTGCAATACTATAAAGTTACAACAGGGCTTTTCTCTCATTCTACTGCATTTTTTTTACTGACCCCATGCATTTCCTACCCTAGAAAGCATTCCTTGTCCAGTTTTTGGCCAGCAAGCCACATTATATAGTGACATTTATAGCAGGTTGCTATGGTGTTAGCAAAGGGCATGAGCTGGTATTGCACAAAGTATCAGAGATTCAAGGGATTAAAGTCCTAAATAATAATAATGAAGTCCTTTACTACAAGGCACAGCATTTAATGTTCTTTTAGTGCGAGTGAAGCTGTCTCATCTCTGTCTGACTTTCCCAAGTGAACAGCGATGTACTTTCAAGAACTGTTGAGAGATTTGTTTCATTTAGCACTTCACCCAGGGCTCTAAATACTTCACAAAGGAAAGATTATGGGTGACAGCGGAGAGTCCACTTTCAGTAAGCTCAAAAATGGTACAGTATTGGGAGTGGTGGCTGACAGACCAGGTGGGTGTGCTGCCACTCAAAGGGATGTGGACAGGCTGAAGAAATGGGCCAACAGCAACCTTTGCAGTTCAACAAAGAAAAATGCAAAGTCCTGCTGCTCAGGAGCACGGACTGGGAGCCAGCAGGCAGAAAGGCGGCAGAAAAAGCAGAGAAAGACCTGAGATTCCTGGTGGATATCAAGTTGACCATGAGCCTCCAAAGCACCTTTGTAGGAAACAAGGTCAACAGCATCTGGGCTGCGTTAGGGAAAACAGCTGCCAGCAGGTCAAGGGAGGGGATCCTTCCCCTCTGCTCAGGGCTGGTGAGACAAATCTGGAGTGCTGGGACAAGTGCTTCCCTCCCCAGTACAACAGGGACGTGAACATACTGGTGAGAGTCTAGCAAAGGTCCACAAAGATGATTAAGAGACTGGAATCTCTGGCATATGAGGAGAGGCTGAAGGAGCTGGGACTCTTCAGCCTGCAGAAGACAAAGTTCAAAGGGGTGCATAAATACCTGATGGAGGTGTAAAGAAGATAGAACCAGGCTCCTCTTGGTGGTATCCAGCAACAGGACAAGAGTCAATGGGCACAAACTGAAATACAGGAAATTCCATTTAAATGTAAGAACAGACCCCACAGCAAAACCACACTTTTTTTTTTCCTGGGTGGGGATGAGGGGAGAGGGACATAAAACCACAGAACCCAGAAAAACACAGATTGCTCAGAAGAATAAAGGGAATTTCCATCCTTGGGCATGCTCAAAACCCCACTGGACATGTCCCTGAGCAAACTGTTGCAGCTGCCACCACTTTAGGCGGGGAATTGGACTAGACTATCCACAGAGGTTCCTGCCAACCTCAGCAATTCTGCAATTGCAAGCCACACAAACTGACAGGGAGGCTTTAATGGAGAGAGATGCACAACATCATTCAAACTACTTGTCTGAAGCACATGTTTTTACTCCTCAGTATCCAAGGCCCCAGTTTGGCGATGAAGGTAAATTAAAACAGGTGGTGACATCCCTGAGCAGAAAATCAGCAGAAGAGTTGGGATCAGTACCACAACACCCTCATTACAAATTTTAGAGTGTGGAGTACAGTCCCAGTACTTGGGAGATGCCAGCTCTTGTCCCAGTTCTCACAGACCTCATTTGTGATCTTGGAGGCACAAGAGGAGGAGAAAGACAAAACACTTCTTGTCTGCTCTGCCCTCCTCCCATCAGCCAGTCACCTCTTTAAAGAAAAGGCAGTTCAGGTAGTTACAGAGCACATAGCATGAGAAGAATCCCTTCCAGGTGTTTCTGCAACTTCAGTTAGCACAAGAAACACATTCTCAGGAAGAAAAAAAAAAAAGAAAAAGAAAAAGAGAGCTGTGTATGCAATCCTGACGGGCACGGAAGGATGTGAAAACTGTTCTTCCCCCTTGGAGTCCCAGTGATGGGACAGAAGAGCCCTCCTGAGCTTGAAATATGAACAGGCAGCAACCACCTAAGGGGAGATGGAGATGGAAAACAATACAGTGTGGGCTTCAGAGCCCCAGCTGCAGCTGAGCAAGTTCTTGGGGTGCCTTTACATAACACTGGACGCTGACACCAAGTCAGGCTCAGTCAGACTTTAATGGTGATGCTCCACTGAGGTGAAGGAAAGAAGCTCTTACTTCAGCTGGAAAGACCTTCTGCCAGACAGGGGTTGCACAGTAACATTTTCTGATGGGATTTGGGCCTTTTTCTTTTCTTATTGTTGGGATATTGTTTGATTTTTCTCAAGTATTGCCAACACAAACACAACATCTTCCCTCTTTCTTGCACAGAGAGAAAAAGCCAGAACAACAAATTATCTCAATTACTTGGTGACAGGAACTTCAGGTACCTATTTTCAGACAATTAACTTCTAAAATACATTTAATTCCATTTTGCTGGAAAGCAATATACTGATAAAGGTTGGAGGCATTTCATGGAAACTTTCTCGTAAAAAAATGAAGATCAGCTATCTGAGCAAACACCATTTCAATAAATTTGTGCTGATATTTTGAAAGAATTTAGAGCTTTCATTTTAAAATACATGGGGTTATATTTTCTCCATTTATGAAAAGTACAGTTTTCAGAACATCAGTGTTTCCCCTACAGAATAGGTACCTTGCTCATGCACTGCTCTAAATCACCAGCTAATTTCTGTTTCCAGATCTCTGGCATTACACCAGCACTACTGGGAATCTAAAGAACAGTCACTGGAAATGTTTTTGGTTAACCAACTTCTTGTTCACAAATCTGAGCCTGCGTACAAACTTTAGGGGCTGCAATCCTGCAGTCTGATCTCTAATACAAGCTACAGCATCAAGTCTCAGTCTCCTTGATTTTTAAAAGACAGAAAGGTCATCTGTGATAGCTGAGGGGTACTCGGCCTTAATGCCAGCAAGCCACCCACTGAAAACAGTGGGAGTTTAGCCCAAATTAGGATTTCAGGATTTATCCCTGTAACACCTCCCACAGAGCACTACCTGACGGCTTCTGAAAACTGGCAAAATGTGAGGGACATGCCAACACCATCCCAGATGAGGTTTCCAAGGGTGTACTTTGCAACAATTGAATTCAACCAACACCAGCCTGCATATGCACATATTCTCGCAGCTCCAAGGGGGTTTAGCATGCTAATTTCAAAAGCACAGTGGCTTTTGTTTAAAAAACACCTCTCTGATACCTACTCAGTGCCAAACAAACCACACTTTTAAAGGAGAAAAAAAAAAACCCACAGAAACCACAAAGCCAAAGCAGTTGCATACAGGAGATCACTTAACTTGTGCAATAATACCCCATCTTCAGATGATTTTCTACAACTTCTTTCCAGCACCACCACCCAAATCCTCATCTTTTCCCACCCATTACCTCCAGAACTGCCCTAAAATATCTACTGCCATCCCCAACTCAACCTAGAGCAAGGTGGATGGGTTTACAGCCAGGAGGCACCGAGGTCTGAGAGGCCAATTTCTGCCCATACAGTGCCTTTGAACCCAAATCTAATGGCATTGATGCTCAGGAAAACAGTTTACCACTGGCTGATGATCTTTCCCATCCCTGTCCCGCTCTTAACTAAGCAAATATTGACGGGTAAGTATGTGCCAGAGCTGAGCATATCCCTTGAGGGAAACATGTCTATGAGCCCTGTTCAACCCAATCTGGCCTTGATCCTGTGGGGAGCTGAGCAACAACCAGCTCACGTATTCCAGGGGCCAGAGGCTTCGTACAGCATGGCTGCTCTGAACGAGGGGCCTGGGTCCTGCCCAAACTAAAGCCACTGGTTTTACAGACAACAGCATAGGGTCTGTAGCATCTAATTCTTAGAAAGAGCCTTTATTTGGATCCCTGGAGGCAGCAGGGGTTTGCACAAGACAGGGTCAACACCTATGGTGCAAGTCAGATTGTATCCCTGTAAATAATCAGTGCAGCAACTGAGATACAATAGGTAAGACGAGCAGCCTCTTTAGGTATCACAGCAGCTCCCTGACAACAACCAACAGAAAATAACCCAAACAAATGATAAAAAAAAGTTTAAAAGACAGTCAAGGACAGTGGGTCTTTCAGAGACTGAAATATGACTCGTTTTGGAGCAACAGCACAGCTAAGCAGATGCACTGCTGAAGAGACAAGACAGGTTCCACTCTAAAAGCAGAAATTAGTTATCAAATGAGAGAAGACTTCCACAGGTTATTTGGTATGCTTGCATTTTCCCCTGAAACTTGTCATTTTTAAGAGGATCCAAATGCAGAAGGAAAGAAGCCGAAAAAAAAGGAAAAAAAAAAAAAAAAACACACTAAACCAAACAGCAAAAAAAAAAAAAAATCCCTTCGGTGTCACGTTTATGACTTATATTCTCTAAACAGGATATCTTTGGAGCAGCAAAAGCCTCTCTGCCCTTCACTTCACAAACCCTTGATATCATAATCACATTTTTAAAATATTGCCTTCTTGAATGATGCAGATTAAAAGGCGTAAGTAATTCTCTGACATACTATTGAAAACCACACACCAGCAGGAAACAGCATTTTATCGCATGCAAGGCCATTAAGCTATTACTTAGCGTGCAATAAATAGTATCCACAGAGATATCACTGTCACTGCTGAGCACAAAACCTAGGAAATTCCTCATCCCTGGCCCCTGGGGTTTGAGTGAGAGAAGCTGAACTGCTCCTGCTTGGAAGCAGGGTTTTGTCCTGCAGAAACACTGCAGCATCTCAGCTAACACAGCAATTGTCCTGTAATTATCATGCACACTTTATAGTCAGTGAAACAAAAGGGTGAATTACTTTCACTTCAAAAGTAATTTTTAAGGCAAAAACAGAGGAAAGCTTTTCAAATTATGACTGTGAAAGGACAAGGGTAGGAGATTGTGCATTTATGTGGGTCAGTAAAGCATTCATGAAACAACTGTGGCAGGGGATGGTCATAGGAGACCAGGGTTCATTTGCCACACCAAAAGTGGGTTTCTTTTCACAGAGTTAATGCACTTGTCAACCACTCAGACAGCCTCAAACAAGAAGGCAGCCTGACAAGACAGAACAAGACACCCAGCTGGCTCCACAGTCTAGACAAAAACTTGCTTCTCTGAAGCTTTTATATTTTCCCTTCCTCTTCCAGAGTTAAAATTGGAATGGTATCAGTTCCTTTCCCAAATGGAAAGCCCTCTGAGAGCAAACCAGATTTTGAAGCTTTCCAGCAACTACACAGATCAGGCCACCAGAGCTTGCTGCTTACGTGTCTGTGTTCAGGGCATCCGCAGGGTAGTCTTGGGATCAGAGCAGAGCTACAGTTGGATGCTCTCCAGAGGTATTTTAGGAGAACAGAATCAAATTGCCACACAAACATAATTGCCAAGTTTCTGTCTACTGTTTCAGTAATTTGCTTGACACGTTTAGTTTCAGAGGAGAGAGTGGTAGAGTAATATCTTGTTTTTATTAGTATGTCCAAATTCCCTAACACAGCAATCATATCTTTGGTATGGTGCAGGATTCTTTCAAGTTCTGCTTTTGATAACAGAAAGCATTACAAATTCTTCATGCTGCCTGGAAAAATACTTGGATAGATTGAGGTTAGTGCAGTCAGTGAGAAAGGTGCAAAGCAACCTATTCTTAAATTACCTATTCCCCTCAAAATCTACAAATCTGGAGCAGAGAATTTTGCTCCTCTGCTTTCTCTTCAGAAGTCCATTCATAAAGCCAACCTTCAAGACACCTGTTGAGTATCTGGTCACTTCTCTACCTGACGCTTTCAGTTCTTGTGGACCACACAGAGCTAACTCATCTGGGAAAAAATATTTCCCTGCCTTCTACCCCACAGTATTTAAGAGAGTTCAAATTCTGGCCCCTTTTGAAAAGGCTGTCCAAGATCCGCAAGTTTCTATGCTCCCATCACCAACTCATTGTCCATTCAGCTCTTGCTCATTGCCCCTCTCCATTTCCAAGCTTACAGACATCTCACAGCATCCCAGAGAATACACTGAGATCATCTGAATGCATCAATATGCATTTGGATCATCGGTTAAACCCACAAGGCATCCACTGTCAGAATATCCATAAAGAGTGGAGAGTCTGTGCGTGACTTCCTTTTCACCATTTCTTTTTAATAATATTTCAGCCCAAATTCCAACAGAACCAGAACGTCACCTAAAGAGGACTGTTTGCTTTCAGGCTACATGAGAATTCAGGTTTTCAAGTAAAGCTGAGCTATCAAAAAAATCAAATTGCTTATACCTCTAGTTTCCATTATAGAGCAGATAGTACAACACGGTTTGTTAGACTCTGCACATCTGAACTGTGCTTCTGCAAGATTTCACAGCAAAGAAGTGAGTAAAGTATTAATCTAGAAACTGAGAAGAAAATTAAAGAGATTACAGACCTCTAAACAAATTACAAGAGCCATGTCATTCTGTAATACTGTTCACAAGAATTGAGCTCTACCTTCAGAAGCCTGTCATTTGGATTATTAATTTTTTAAACATGAAATAGCGGTATCCCAACACTGACTTTCAAGCCTAAGAGCATTTTGATCTGAAGATGATTGACCATAGCAAAAAAATCAAGCTAAAGAGTGTAGGAAGTGGCTTCAGACCTTTTTAGCAGGCATACCATTTCAAGCTCCAGTTTGATAATTTCGTTAAGCATCCACAGGCACAGGAAGCACCAACTCTATGTCAAAGGAAGGACAAGTCCCAGTTGACAGTCACATAGAGGCAACAAAAATCCATTTTTTCTCTCCAGTTCTCTGAAGTTCTCTCTTTTCTTGTATCCTTGGAGAAGGGCATTTTTTCTGCTCTATTCCACTTTACATGGGATTCCATGTAAGTAGAAATTCCACCTTTCCCATTACTTTTTGGCACAATCTTCACACAGGAAAATAGATTTTAAAGAGAGCCTAAGCTTATAGAAACTGTACCTTCCTACTCCACAAGTGAGACAAAGTGCTCCAAAGTCGTATTCTGTGTAATAACAGAAATTAAGATTTTAGTAATTTCCTCAGAGCTCTGCAGAGCCCATGAAAAATCATTTAAGTTTTCAAGTCACAAACACCACTGACTCCATGAGCCTCACACTCAAGAGTGGTTTCATGAAGAGTGGGTCACACTTTGCCAGCAATATCCAAGCCCTGAGCAAGGACAGTGCTGGCCAACAATGCTGCCGCTGTGACAACGCAAAAGTGATAGGCAGCACTCGAGCACAATCTGGTCAACAGTTGCTGCTTACAGACCCCACGAGAACTCCACTAGAGATATTAGAGGAAATATTTTTGCAGAAATCCACTCGCAGGCGCAAAGGCAGAGAAAGAAATGACACAAAGCTCTTAACCATGACTTTGCTTGCTCTTGTAGGAAGGAGAGAAACCCACAGCAGCACAGATTTCAGCATAAGCATGATCCACTCATGAACGCTGTGGTCTTTCAGCACCCAAATACTGCCTACAAGAAATCTGGAGGGGAACCGTTTACAAGGGCATGTAGTGATAAGACAAGAGGAAAAGGCTTCAAACTGACAGAAGGCAGGTTTAGATCTGGCATTAGAAAGAAATTCTCCACTGTGAGAATAGTGAGGAACCACAGGTTGCTCAGAGAGGCTGTGGATGCCCCATCACTTGACATGTTCAAGACCAGGTTGGATGGGGCTTTGAGCAACCTGGTCTAGTGAAAGGTTTCCCTGCCCATGGCACGGGGTTGGAATGAGATGATCTTTAAGGTCCCTTCCCACCCAACCCATTCTGTGGTACATACCCCGGCTCCAGGCAGCTTGACATGGTTAAGCCATGACACTGCCTGTGCTCCAAATACACCTCCAGTGGCAGTGAAGACTGAGCTACAAAGACAAGCACAAAGCCAGGTGACAAAAATTTCGATGTGATAACACAGTTTCAACAGACATTCAAGCACAACCCCAGTTTCCTCTAAAAATGAAAGGCTTCAGTGAGATAACTCAAGTAATTAAACCTACACAAAGCCCTGAGTCACTTGCTGGGTCATGATCCAGCTGATTCCAAGAATCTGTATGCAGGCTGCTTACCCAGAAATTAACCTACTGCCTCAGAAAGTGTTGCTTAATTTAGAAGAGTGATTACTTACAGCACCTGCTGCTAGCCTCGCAGCCCCATACACCAGCTTCTCCAAAATTAATGCTAAGTCTTCTAAAATTATTTACATAAGTAATTAAGGAAAGAACTAAAAAAACAGTGCTAAATGTAAAACATAACAATCAGCTGGGTTATCAGCAGCAATTGAAACTGTAATTTCCAAAGTAAATAGTGTGAGTTAAGGCAGTTTGAGCTGAAGCTGCAGTGTCAGTCCTTGTGACAGACTCCCTTCCTCAGCCAGGAATAAACAGCAAACACTGCACAGGAGGCACACACCAACTTGTGTACGTACATGACACCTCAGAAGCAGCCCCACACAGCATGAGAACCTTTGCAAAAGAGGTGTCCTGGCTTTAAAGCCACATTACCTGTAGGCTTTAAAGGTACAGCCAAACCCACAATAGCCTTGTCATGCAAGCAAAGAGCCTCTAGCAGTAGCTGAGGACTGAGGTCAGCAAGCAATGGAGAGAGGAAAAGAAGAGAAGAGAGGAGGACCAAGGAACAGGCTGCATTCTCAAGCCTTAGCCTTTCTCTAGAAGTTTCTGTTCACATCTACAGATACTCAGAATAAGTACACAGGCCCTAACAGGATGCATCCAGGAATGCTGAAGGAGCTGGCAGATGCCACTGCAAGGCCAGGCTCAGTCATTTTTGATCAATCATGGCAATTGGCAGAAGGGCCCATAGACTGGAGGGAAGCAAATGTCAATCCTGATGTTCCAGAAGACCCAGGGAACCCCAGGTGGGCCTACAGGAACCTCATGAAGTTCAACAAGGAGAAACAAAGTCCTGCACTGAGGGAGGAACAGCCACAGGCACCTACATATGCTGGGGGTCACCCAGATGGAAAATACTCTGGCAGAAAGGGACCTGGGGGTCCTGGTGGTCACCAAGTTGAGCGTGAGCCAGCAGTGGCTCCTTGCAGCCAAGAAGGCAAATGGTATCCTGGGCTGCACTGGGCCTAGTACTGCCAGCAGGTTCGACACAGATGATCCTTCTCCTCCCCTCAGCACTGGTGAAGGACTGCTGGGTCCAGTCCTGGGCTTTTCTATATGAGAGACACACAGAGAGAGTCCAGCAAAGGGCCACAAAGATGCTGACAGGAGCACCTCTTCTATGATGAAAGGCTGACAGAAATGGGAGTGTTCAGCCAAGAAAAGAGCAGGCTCAGGGGGACCTCATCAGTGTCTACAAATCCCTGCAGGGAGGGTGCAAAGCAGATGGAGCCAGGCTCTTGTCAGTGGCGCCCAGTGCCAGAGGCCATGGGCACAAACTGAAACACAGGGGGCCCCTCTGAACATCAGGAAACACTTTTTCACTGTGAGGGTGACCAAGCACCAACACAGGCTGGCCAGAGAGGTGGTAGAGTCTCCATCCTTGGAGATACTCAGATGCTGTCTGGGCACAATCCAGGGCAACCGCCTGTGGGTGGCCTTGCATGATTACAGCAGGTTGGGCCAGATGACCTCTGGAGTTCCCTTCCCACCTCAGCCAGTCTGTGATTCTGTAAAGACATGTACCTAAAGGTGTGCAGGCATCAAGAAGAGCCCTTCCAAGAGACAATAGAAACCTTTTCCTTGATTTTAACTACTGAAGGCGTATTTTTATTCTGCTTGGAAAACAATGACATTTCAGTAACGGTAGCTGAGATGTTCTGTGCTTCCTCCCAGGAGAAGGGGTTCAGAATTAAACATGTAACCCTTTACCACACAGGTCTGTCTTAGAGAAGAGTCGGCCCACTCGTGTCCGTGCGCACAAACTGGAAGCAATTCACATCTGGGGGCTTATTTCTGTTCTTAATCAAGACAGAGGTTATTTGCAAAAATTCAGCTGGGATCTTAAAACCCACTTCATGCACTCAGAAGGACTTTTTCAGCAGCTTGAAAACATCCAACAGTCTATGCCTGCTTCCTCCCCTGACCCATATATATCAAACTCTAAAAGTCACAAGCGGCCTATACAGAAAAGTCTGCCTTTTAGGAGACGGAACAAAGAACATAACATTCCTGTCTGACTGCAACAAAAACAGTTTGAACAAGATTTCAAAAGGTCGCAGTCATTGCAGCCTCCCAGAACTAGAGGCACCCAGTTGCAATTCAAGCTACACAGCTCATCTCTTTCAAGCCCAAAAGCTTGGCTAAGTTTGCAGGTCTTTTGGGGACACTAAGCAAAGTACTGGAGTGCCTCAGCTCCAGACACCGGCTGTCTCAGAAGCCAAAGCAAGCAAAGTAAAACTCAAAGTACTGAGGCTTAGGAGAGCTGTGTGGGCAAAATCTGACTTCACCCACTGCTTTGCAGCTGTGTAGCAGGCTCAGAAAGCATCGCATTTCATATTATTCCTCAGGGTGTTCTTATTTCCTTCCTTATGGTTTATGTATTGGAGCATCTTCTAATCTGTACAGCTTTCCAAAAGAACCCTCTATCTGCTGTTTCACTGGACAATGAATTAACAAAGGTTTGATATAAATAAATAGCCTGAAATTATTTTGGAATAGAAAATGCACAAGAGCTTCTGCAGAAAAGGTTACAACTCCTCCTTCCCTCACCACCTTGGCCAACTCTGCCTATACAAGAGGCTCATAAAATTTCAGGACCCTTTTCTAAATTTTAGGCACTGCACAGAAAACCATTCATGCATAAAACACTACTCAGTGATAAAAGGTTACTAACGTGGGTGAAAGGACGACTTCTGCCAGGTAACACAGAGCACCTGAAAGTGCACAGTAGCTCCACTACCCTTCTATAAACTGAGGACACAGCTGCAGTGAGTTGAGAAATGTCACACAAGTTTACAGCAGAGAAGAAACCCATCTTCCAGGCTACTGTCCTGTTCCGGTTCTGCACTTGCAACTCTCCAACCCGCTGCTAATTTTGCAGGCGACTCTGGAGCAAGGCATGGAGCGGGGATCTGCTGCTGGAACAGGCTGCCAGGCAGAAGCTGCTGGGGCTGGTACCACACTCAGAATGGAAACAGCTCAGAGAACAGGAGGAACTGGCAGCAGTCTGCCATCCTTATCCATCTTCTTTGCAACTTTCCCAATCAGAGACATTGGCACTGCTCGCTCTCTTTTGCCTTTTCACCTGAATGAGCCTCACAGATTTGCTCCTGGTTTAAACTACCAAGTGATTACAACACTTTACCCTACTCCCTATAGGGCACAGGTTGCCTAAAGCAGAGATTTGGATCACTGCTCCCGGCACAGCTTACAGTGTTTTTGTTCTGACCACCTATGCCAGGAATGGGATTTTCATGCCACAGAATCACAGAATCATTAAGGTTGGAAAAGACCTCTATGATCATCAAGTCCAACCATCAGCCCAGCACCACCATCACGTTCACCATTAAACCGTGTCCTCAAGTGCCATATCCACACATGTTCTGAACACTTCCAGGGATGGTGACTCCACCACTTCCTTAGGCAGTCTGTTCCAATAATTTACAACATTCATGTTAAAAAAAAGTTCCTAATATCTAATCTAAACCTCCCCTGGCATATCTTGGGGCCATTTCCTCTTGTTCTGTTAAGATGAAGGAAATGTTCAGGCCTCTTCAGGCCTCTGGAAAAACTTTTCACCATCAGACATTCCTCTACAGCTTCTGCACTCTGAGGTGCCTAAAGCCCTCAGCACATCCTCTCAGACTGACATTAACCTTGTTCCCCACTTTCCTCACCTCATACCAGGCTGAATCTGTTGACCTCCACTCAAAGCACATGCTCCAACCTATAAACTCTGCCCAAAGCAAAGCACATCCAAGTTGTGACATGACGATCACATTCCTTTCTCTCTAAAGTGCACTAATTTAGGTTGTTCTGCTGAACAGCTGAAGGACATCTATTCCCGCAGGTTTATCTTTGCCCCACCTCTTCGCTCATCTGTTTCCTCCTTCCCCAGGAGACGGGTGACAGATGCCCACCTCGGGCTGCGAAGCCCCAGCATCACCAGTTACTTCCCATCAATTTTAGCTCCTAAATTCTTTTCAGATCAATGGCATGAACTGCCACTTCAATAAAACATTTAGAGCTGAGCATCAAAACCCTCCTTTGATTCATGCAAGATTCTGATAAGAGAAGCCAAATTTCTAGACGCTCTCTAGAGACAGCTCTTAGGGCAGAAGCAGAAATAGAACAAACCCAACATTGTCCTCATGCAGTGGCATCACGCCAAACCTCTCTAGGCTTCCTGCATCATAAAAAATTGCCAGCTACCACCAGATTCAGCAGGCATTAAGCTGAAGGTCTCAGATGTGCAGTCTATCAGCAGTTCAGCTTCTTCAACCACACCAAGGTTCTGGTAACAGGCAAAACAGTAAAACTATGTCCAGTATGAGAGACTTTCTGAAAGGGATGCTTGCCTCAGTCAACACAAACAAGCAGAAGGTGCTAACAACGTGCCGGGTTTGATTCATAAACTTCATCAGCCTCTTTACAGAGTTTGTGGTTTGTTGTTCATATTTCTCTTTGTGCAGAGTGAAAGAGGTTCTCTTTTATTTGTATGCCCCACTTCCAGTACAGTTCCAGCAACAGCTGAGTTTTAACACCTTTATCACTTCTTTTTTCTTAACAGGAAAACAAACAAAAGGCCACACACACACCCTGGATTTTCCCTCCTTAATGGTACAGAAACATTTTACCCATCTGTTCCCTGTCCTTTTCAGGTTTTACAACCCAAAACAAATTTTAGCCAACAGCATTTGTGATTTCCAGTGCCATTTGTTTTCTTTCTCAAAGATTCAGAGAACCACCTTGACCCAATCCCATTAGTACTGCTATTAAATTAGCAACTCCGGTGGCTGGTGGGGACCACATTTTGATCACAACAGGCACCCTTGTTCCAAGGAGATGGGTGAACCAAGTGTTGCAATACAATACCCTGGCAACAGGCACAGTGGCGGAAGTTGTCTGAGCCAGCATCACAACATGGCTAAAAGGGCTTGGAAGTAGATTCACATCCCATTTGGCCACTCCCACTACAGGGACAACCTCAGGCAGAGCTGCAACAGCCACCCCAGTATCTGCCCAGAACCACAAATTAGTGGCCCAAAATAAAGCTGTGAGAAGGCAGTGCCTCTGCATTGGTTCAATTCCTCTGGCTGTCAACCAGCTTGGAGCAAGTCCCACAGGCAGAGAAAACCTAAGAGATTGGAATCAGGCCTCCCATCAGTGAGGCAACCAATTTCACTGGCCTTTTCATCAATCCCTCAAGGCTGTTTTCACTCTCTCATGAGAATCTGGAATATAGTTATGTAAAACAGATTCCTCACCCTTAATTAAAATAAAGTTCACATGCACACCCTGCTGAAGGCAGCATTACAAAAAATTACTTCTATGAGGAATAAGTCACTTATAATTAAAAAACAAAATCTCATTGTGCACACATGGGAGTGTCGAACACTTGCCAGCCACCTGCATAATTGCTTCCTATGAAAAACTGCGGAGGAGAGCCCTGGGGAAAGGAAGGGTCATGCAGAGACTCTTGGAAAGGCAAGAGTCTTGCAAAGTACAAGTGGGATTTGCCCTGCACAGGTGAGTGCTTGAAAGCCTGTCACCAAATTCTACCTATTCTGAGGCTACAGTCACCAATTCTCCACTGCACTACTACGGTCTTTCACTATTTTAAGATCAAAGCCCATTGTGTTTAATCAAAAGTTCCCTGGCTGTAAAAGCATGAGAGCTGATAATTCATATTAGCTTTACCTGCTGACTTGATGGTTTAAACCTGTGTTCCTTCCCTTCTTCCTATATGGAATAGTCTCAACTACTTTAGCTTCTTCTTGGAAGGTAGCCCATTTCTTTGTCCTTTCAGCTGCCTTTCTGCAATGCCACTGTGCTCTGCAAGAGATGTGGAGACCAGAACCGCACATCACCCACAAGATATGGGTGCATCGAGCATTTATGCCAAAGCCAAATGGTATCGTTCATTACTTTCCCAATGAGGATGGTGGCTTTTTTGGTTGCTGCTGCAGTGATGTTTCCTTCTCCATCATAAAATGTGAAGTTGTCCCAGATTTTTTACTTCCTATTATTCATGTGGCCTTCAAACCACAAAAAAGCTTTTCCTCCAAACTTATAGAACTTAAGATGTTGACAGAAGTTTTCTGAAAATCCAAACATATATCCACCTTAACCCTTTGTTATTGACACCCCACAGAACTTCATGGGGTGGGGCAGGAGGATTTTCATTTTCAGAAGCCACACTGACTTTCCCAGCAGTTAACATTTCTCTATATAGTCAGAGATCCTTTCCATTCCTGGTAGCATGACTCTCTGATGTGCTGTTCCCAGGATCCCCTCTAGAGCCCTTTTTATAGTTGGGAATCACACTGGCAGCTCCCCAGTCCTCTGGCACAGCAGCCGTCTGGAGTGATAAATTATACAGCTTGGCCAGCAGTTCTGCATTTTCACATTCAAGCTCCTCAGGACTCTTGAATGCCATCCAGGTCTGGTGACTTACTAACATTTATCTATTTGGTCTAATTTTTCCTTTGGTAATTATCTCAAATTAGTTTATAGATCTATTTGCTACAAGTGCACTTGACACACGAAACATCCCCAACACCTCCAGCAGTTAGGACTCGATATTCTCTGCCAATGCTTTATCATCTTCAAATAGCTGTTCTACCCCTTTGACATCAAGCACTCCCCAAGATACCCAGACCTTATTGGATTATATCCTCACATATATAATGCTTATGTCCCAGCGGATATAATAAGTGATGTCCTAACATCTCAGGAGAGCAGCCCCAAGAAAGACTCTTTTACCTCCCTGCTGTCCCCCTCCTACCAACCTGTGCTCTGGAGCAGCTGTCACCCCGCTTTTCCCTCCTGGTGAAAGTTTCAGATACCACAAGAGATCAGTGAGATTAACTGTGTCACCATGGCAGCCAGCTGTGACCCAGGGTGGAGATCCAAGCACTCACAATCCGAGCTTGGGACAGGAGCTATCGAGGCCTAAAGCGGAGTTTTCTAAAGCTCCTGTCCAGGAAGGCCAGCACAAATGGAAAGTAGCTTTTGTGTGATGTGATGACATCCATAGATACCAGCCAATCTCAGGTGCAAACAACTGCAGATTTTAGTAGTTTACCCTGACTGAAGTACTAAGGTACCTTCCTTGCTGCCACAAAAAGTGTTTCTGTTCCTCAGCAGCATGTCCCTGTAACACTCACAAGGTTCAGTGAAAATGCTCCTTTCGGATGAGGCTGTGTGTGAGGCTGCGTGCCTGCACAAGCACTTGCAGAGTAGAGACTCAGTTTCCTTCTTCCACACCCTCCATTCCTTGGCATTTATACCCCTCAGAAGCCCATAGCAGTCCTGCCCTCCTACTCATTTTATAAAAACTACACAAGTATATAGCTTTTATCTTCCTCTTGCGTCAATCCCTCCAACCCCAAAGTCGCTTCTGTTGCTTTCCTTCAACTTCCTTCTGTTTATCTATTAGAAAGTAACAAAGATCAAAGGCACCATTACATCACAATAAAAAAATCCCCCTACCCTTCACACTGATTAGCAACATCAGACCCAATTTTCAGAAAGATATTTAAGAGTTTTTCAAAATACTTTACCAGCTTAGGTGCCAAATCCCAACAGTTTCCGAGGGAATCAAGCGCCCACGCGCTTTTCTGGATTCCCACTAGATGCCTACCCACATCTTTCAGTACGTAACCACATGAAACACTACTTTTGTTCTCAAGGTTAGGCTCTCAAGTGCTGCTAAGACAGTCCCTGAATGTTCCCACTGAAACACACAGGCTGCTGAAAGAGTTATGTCTCCTGGTTAGGGAGAAGAAAAGGGGAAAAAAAAGGAAAAGAAGAGGGGAAAAAGAAGAGTAAAAGAAAAAAAAGAAAGAAAAAGTCCTCCATGACTTTTGGTTTTTGTTCTTTCATGCCAGGCAGATCTTAGCAAATACCTACTGCACAGTTCCTGCCAGATGAAAGCTTTGTTTTCATCTTGGCCATGAATTCTGAGGCACAGATGTTGCTCAAGTCTTTCTGTACATACTGCAGGGTATTCAGAGATAAAATGAGATTATGTTATATCAGAAATGTGTTTTCCTATTCCTGCTGTTTCTCTGTTTGCCCCTTACACCTATATGACAGAACTGAGCATATTATTTCTCCAGCATAGTTGTGTTTTATGCTCACCATGAGCCTTTACTGGCAGCGTTTAGGTGGAAGGTGACAAGAAATCACAGCAGCTCCATGAAAAAGCCACCCAACATTTGTACAACTCCTACACTATAGCACTTTGGCTATGAAGTAGAGGACTGCAAGGTAGAAGAGGAACAGCAAAACAGTAGGATTATTTAATTTTGTGTGACTGGCAGCAGCATTAGCAACTTAATTCTGTCTTGGAGTAAAAATGTATTTCCAGCTGGACACCAGTAAGAAGTTTGGGCCCACCTTATAATCATTCTTTCAATTCTGAAAAACTTCTCAAGAATACATGTAACACACAACACAAGATACTATGCAGGTCGGTGATGGGAAGAATCTCAAAAGTGCTCTGCTACACTAACAAATGAACCCACTAGGCAAAGCACGGGAAGTCCCTACAGCATGGCAGGGATTACAAGCATTATTCCTCCATACAGAATCAAAGCAGGATTCAGAGCAATACATGATCCAGTTGTGATTTTTTTTGTCAGGGTCTTTCTCACAAATACATTTACTAAAGACAGAGACCCAGCTAGAGAAGAGACAAAATCAAAAGGCTGAGAAAGTTGGGCCTGTTCAGCCTGGAGAAGAGAAAGCTCCAGGGACACTTTAGAGCCCCTTCCAGTACCTAAGGGGGGCTTTTGACAAGGGCATGGAGTGACAGGGCAAGGTGGGGCTGGTCTTAAGCTGAAGCAGGGTAGGTTTAGGCTTGATATTAGGAAGAACTTCTTTACTATAAAAGTGGTGAGGCACTGGCACAGGTTGCCCAGAGAAGCTGTGGATGCCCCATCCCTGGAAGTGTTCAAGACCAGGCTGGATGGGGTGTTGAGTAACCTGGTCTAGCAGACGGTTCCTTACCCGTGGCAGGGGGGTTGAAACTAGATGATGTTTAAGGTCATTCCAACCCAAGCCATTCTATGATTCTATAAAATCCATTCTGCACTCAGGACTTTCAGACCTGCAGCATAAGCAGGTCCCGCAGGAGCTGACTGGGCAGGTGCTAGAGGTCCAGAAAGGTTGGGGACAGAGGGATATAAGTACAAAATAAGCAAAATAAAAAGCTGTTTACAGCAGGTACCACAATGACAGAGTAGAAAGGCACTTACCTGAGCGTCAGTTCTGAGAAGCCACTAAATCTCACTGTATGTCTAACAGACCTTACTTACAGCTTTCAGACCTGCAGGCAGCTCTATGATCTTTAATACTACACCACAGCTACAGTCACTCATACTGCTTTGCAAAGTTTCCTGCCAGGTCAGCTCACAGCCAAGTGCTGAAAGGGAAAAGCACCCTTGCCTTTGGATGGCTGTGTGCCACGATGAGCTCAGCTGTGTCAAGCTTCATCCTCCGATCTCAGCTCCTAAGAAACTCAAGCGAAGAGCACACTCCCAGCAGGTGGAGAAAGATCCCTCCTGTCCTTTCATCATGCAGTCAGTCTCCAAGAAAATGCAAGTTCAGAATTATACTTTTAATGCTAATTTTGAGTGGACCACATCAAAGGAAAACAGCTGCCAATGGCGACATCCTTGCTTTGTAGTTTGGGGGAGGAAGGGAGTGCAAGCTAGTTTTGAGAAAAAAAGCAAAACACAAGCTTCTCATATGCTAGTGGAGAAGAAAGTTAACCACAGACTCTT